>JARFYF010000063.1:89980216-89996738 GCA_030265395.1 Rhina ancylostomus
ACCAGTAATTCCACAAGGTACTAAAGCAGATAAATTGAAACCATATATTAAAGCATCATGTAATTAAGAAAACGTTAAACAATTACACTTGAAAATCAATGTGAGCACATATGACAGGTGATCAATCTGCAAAAGTTTGCTTCAAATTTACTAATTAGGAAATGGGGAAATTAAACATGAAGACAGAACAGGAATGATTTTGATGAAAAACTTGGGCTGAATTGTCACATCACTTCATGATCTGATGCAAGCTGTTTTCCCAAGTGTCACTCAACATTACTTGAATTACCAATGTTTGCATGAAAGAGCAATTTTAGCACCAAAAAAATGATGCAGCACAGACCATGAATAAAGGCCTTGTCTCAAAGCTTCCCAGACAACCTGTACAATATAAATCTATTGACAGTATGACAGGTATTGATGAGGCCTGGATCATTTCCCTGTTGAATTTTTAATTTCTGGTGTGCCATCTCATAATCTCGAACTAAAAGAAGTAACTCCAATCACGTTAATCAGGAATTTGGATCCACCAATACTATGCAATGACACAAAATTAGCAGTCCAAAAATTATTACCATATGTTATTGAGGCTACAGCAACAACTGGCAATGTTGTTAGGGAAAATGTCTTCAGCCCTCAGACATCAACTTTCCCCATCAGATCTACCTTTTCAATTCAAGTGGTATCAGTTCCTTGTTCAACTCAGTTTTGCTCTGAACAGTAATGAGGAGCAAGGACAATCACTAAAAGCTGTTCGCCTTGACCACAAAAATCAAAGCTTTTCCCATGGCCAGCTATATGTTCATTGTTTCAGAGGTGGAGATAAAAATAATCTATACGTTTTTATACCAGATTCAAAAGAAATAGTAGACACAAAAAGGAGACAAAAAACTCTGCAGATTCAAAAGAAATAGTGTATTCTGAAGCACTTCAACATTGAAATCAGGTATATTTACACATTGTGGAAAAGTACATATCTACTGAAGAACTATATTAAATGTAATTTTCGGATACATATTTTCAGGGTACATTTTTTTATTTGTAACTTTAATAATGACAAAATTGGAACTCCCTAATTATATTATTCCTGGAATAATATATTTAAGTTAGATATTATTTACAAGGAGTTTTATAAAACCAGATTACATAGAAATAACTTCATGATTGCAAACATAACCTGAGCAATGCCAGGTACAGCAGCTAGTATTTTATAAAGTTACGCAAGGGTGGAATTCAATTCCCCCACATTTTGAATAATGATGAACAAACAGCAAGGCATTTCCAACAGCAATACACACAAAACGCTGGAGGAACTCAGCAAGTCAGGCAGCATCTATGGAGGGAAGTAAAATGTTGACGTTTCGGGTGGGCACCCTTCAGCGGGACTGGAAAGGAAGAGGGCAGAAGCCAGAATACATTTCCAACGCAGGATGGTGTGCGACTTGTAGGGAACCTGCAGGTGGTGCTGTTCCCATGTTGCTGAACCTCTAATCCCTCCTGGCGGTATAGGCTGTGAACTTGTGAGGTGCTGTTGAAGTCTAGACAAATGCACACCTATCAGTCAGGACACTGGGGTCAGATTGACAGCTTAAAAAAAATCTGTATCTGGAAGTCTGAGAGAGAATTATAGTACAATAGTATCCAATTTCATACAAATTAGTCAACCATCATATCAGTCAGACAAGATCTGCTCTTGACAAAGCCATTGCTGGCCATCTCTGATTAGCCAATATTGCCTTCACTTAAGTAACATCTCCCAATAGGAGCAAAATTTTCTAAAGCAAAACTTGAAATTGCACAGCGAATAATTCAAAGTGTGCTGATTTCCAACCTAATGGTTTCAGAACATAGGGAACAATCGCGTACAGGTGGCAAGGTAGCACGACAGGAGGTGGGGAGGCTATTGCCTTGGCGAGGTATCACTCTCCTGTAAACAGCTTGAGGGATGCAAACCCAGGGACCATTCCGGATCCCCACGTTAACTTTCCAATATACCTGGAGCTTCTTCCTCAACTGCACTCCGAGAATGCTACAACAGTTCACGAAGGCACACTCAAATTCAGATTTTCACAGATAAATGAAGTCAGTTCATTAAGTAGGTATTTACTGGAGGCAGGCAAAACCAGCGTTTAACATCCATTCCCAATTGTCCTTGAAAATGGGACTAGCTTTGATGGGGACCTTGGTTGGCATAGACCAGCTGGGCTGAAGGGCCCATTTCCATGCTGTATGACTCTATGACTTCATAAAATGTGGCAATGAGCTGCCTTCTTGAACTTCTATTGTCCTTGAAGATATAAAGTGCTGCTAGGAATTTCCAAAATCCTGAGCCATCAATGAAGCTGTAACAATATTTCCAGGTCAGGTGTAGTGTAATTTACTGGTGGTAGCTGTCCCATGCACCTTACTG
Source organism: Rhina ancylostomus (assembly GCA_030265395.1). NCBI lineage: Eukaryota > Metazoa > Chordata > Chondrichthyes > Rhinopristiformes > Rhinidae > Rhina > Rhina ancylostomus. The sequence continues at coordinate 89,982,627 of JARFYF010000063.1, forward strand.
CCCTTGTCCTTCTAGCGGTAAGACTTGCATGCTTGCGAGCTGGTGCAATGTAATAGATGCTGACTGCAGTCACAGTGTGAAGCAGACAGTATTTAGGATGATGGAAAAGGTGCCAATAGCGTTGGCTGCTTCTTCATGGCTGTAATCAAGCTTCTTGAATGCTCAGTAGAACTGCACTTATCCAGGCAGGTGGAGAGATTACAAGTTTAAAGTCAATAGTATGATCTAAAGGGCCAAAAGACTTGGAAGAGACAGGAGACAAATCAGGTATTGCATTATATCCGGGCTCTGAACTAACAGGTGGTAAAGTTCAGCTTCTAGACCCTGGTTACCTCCAGGATGTTGGAGGAGAAGGATTTGGCAATGAATAGCAAGGGGGAATGAGCTGACATTTGGGGAATGTGATCATCTGGCACCATGTGTCCCTTTTATCAGCCCATGGTTGAAAATAATGTAAAGACTGCTTCACACTTGAGGAACAGATGTAGCCAAAAATTATATGCATTTTATGTATCCCTGTTTGATTTTATTGAATGTATAAATACAGTGAATAATCAGAAGGTTCAGTTTGCTTTAGGTTTGTTCTATTTCAATGAAAAAATAGAAACTTTGGATTCTTTAAAAAGTGCCCTGCCAATCTCCTTTAATCTGGTCTATGAAAATTCACTCAATATTATGTCCATGTTAGCTGCCACATTACTGTTAATGCATACAGAAGTGAAGTTGTGCAGTTGCATGGCACAGAAAGAGGCCCTTCGGCCCAACTCACCCATGCCAACCAAGGTGGTAGTGATCACTTTGATAAGATTGTACTATAGGCCCACCCAACAGTCAGTAGGAGTTAGAGAAAACATGTAGGAGATCGCAGATAGCTGCAAGAATAATAGGGTTGCAGTAGAAGATGATTTTAAACTTGCTGAACGTTGACTAGGATTGCCATAACATTAAGTGCTTTAATGGCATGGAATTTGAGTGTCTAGGAAAATTTTCTCATGCAACATTGTAGATGGCCCTACTAGAGGGGGTAACACTCAGCCTCCTATTGAGAAATGAGGCAGGGCAAGTGACTGAAATGTCAGTGGTGAGCACTTGGGACCAGTGACAGTATTTCTATTAATTTTAAAGTAGTTATGTAAAAAGATAGTACTTCAACTTGTGGACCAGTTCTGAACAGGGGCCAGTTTAAGTCTGATGGCATTAAACAGGAACTTGCAAAAGTTGACTGGGAGAGGTTGTCTGCAGGTAAAAAGGGACACCGAGCAAGTAGGAGCTTTTAAAAGTGAGATGGAGAGCTCAGGGCCACTGTGTTCCTGTTAGAGAGAGGGGCAAAGCTGGCAGGGTTAGGGGACCCTGATTCACAAGGGATATTGAGGCTTTGGTCAGGAAAAAGGAGGCAGATATAGTTAGATGGCATCAAAAAGCAAATCCCTTTAGTACAAGGGAAGTAGGGGTAGATTTGAGGGAAATCAGGATATCCCTGGCAAATAAAGGTAAAGTAGAACCCCAAGAGATTCTACTAGTACATTAAGAGCAAAAGGGTAACTAGGGACAGAATAGGTCCTCTTAAGGATCAAATGTGATCATCTACGTGTGGAGCCACAGGAGATAGGCAAGATCTTCAATGAATCTCTTTTCTGCATTTACCATGGAAAAGGTCATGGAAGCTAGGGAATTAAGGGCGAATGGCGATACATCAAAACATATCCACATTACAAAATGGGTGCTGGCAATCTTAGAGAACATACAGGTGGATAAATCCTTGGGGCCTGACCAAGTGCATTGTTGGACATTGCGAGAAGTCAGGAAAGAAATTGCTGGGGCCCAGGCAGAGATGCCGGTTTTATTGTTAGTCAAGTGAGGAACTGAAAAAAAACTGGAGGTTGGCTAATGGCGTGCCTTTAAGAAGGGCTACAAAGATAAGCCAGGGAACTGCAGGCCAGCGAGTCCAATAGTGATGAGAAAGTTACTGGAGAGGATTGAGAGATGGAATCTACCTACACTTGGAAAGGCAAGGACTGAATAGGGATAGTCAGCACAGCTTTGTGGGAAATGTCCCATGAATTTGTTTGAGATTTTTTTTGAAGGGGTGACCAAGAGGATTGACAAGGGCAGAGAAAGTAGACATCTATATTGACTTTAGCAAGGCATTTGATAAGGTCCTACATGGTAGGCTGGTCTGGAAGGTTGGATCACACAGCCAAACTCGATGCAAAATTGGTCTGGTGATAGGAGTCAGAGGGGTAATGAAGGGTTGTTTTTCAGATTGGAGACCTGTGACCAGTGCTGTGGCACAGGGATCAGTGCTGGGTCCATTGTTTTTTTTTTGTCATATTAATGATTTGGATAAGTTTACAAACATAGTAAGTTTGCAGATGGCACTGAAATTGGTGATATAGTGGACAGTGAAGGTTATCCAACTGGGAAAGTGGGCCAAGCAATGGCAGATGGAATTTAACTCTGACAAGTGTGAAGTAATTCCTTTTAGACCAAGGCAAAACATGCACAGGAAATGGCAGAGCCCTGGAGAGGGTGGCAGAACAGAGGTTTGGAGGGATATGGGCCAAACATGGGGAAATAGGATTATCTCAGGTAGGCAACTTGGTTGGCATGGACAAGTTGGGCCAAAGAGTCTGTTTCTGTGCCGTACAACTATGACCTTTGCCATCCATGTACCTGCTTAAATGTAAAAGTACCTGCCTCTACCATATCCTCCAGCAGCTCATCTCATATACCTGCCACCCTCTGTGGAAAATGTTGCCCCTCAGGTAGCTTTTAAATCTTTCCACTTTCACCTTAAACTTATGCCCTAAGGTTTTAGACTCCCCTGAGAAAAAGACTGACCATTCACCTTATCTATCCCCCCCTCCTGATTTTATATACCCATTATAGCCCAAATAATTAAGCCAAAAATAAACTGAGCAAAAAACTTTGGTCCTGCATGTGTCTGATGCAAAAGGCTTTAGTTTGAAGATTTCACTGGTAAAAACAATTTAGAAAAAAGATCAGGTCCCACTGAATTATCACCTGGTTATTTATGACATTGCATGTGAAGCAATGGATCAGTGTCAGAAACGCATTAACCTCACTTCTGGTATTTAGATTCACTGGGAAGCTCTGCAGGACCAACAGCCCAGAAAACAGGGCACTTGGTCCAATTCACCTTCACCCTAGATGTGAAAAATCAATTCACTTAAGAAACTCAAGAATACACAAGCAACATCTGATTTACTACGGATCTGCTTTGATGGGTTATAATGTAGCTACAAGAATCCACAGGTAGTTTCCCAAGCAGACCTTGTAGCAGAGGATACAATTAATCTCCTATTTGTCTCAAAACTTTATTACTAAGAACATAAGTAACCTCATGCACAAAACCATCTTTATGATCAACTTTACTTTTTAATAGAAACAATCTACACAAGTTGTCTGCACAACTTTGTTTTGAAAGTTGCAGAGTACAGCTTTAAAAAAACCAGAGCAACCATTTAAAAAGTTCATACAATACTCTCACCAGGTTTACTCATTCTTAAACACAATGCTGATTCAAGCAAAGAGAATAATGAAGGCAACCCATAATTAAACTCCATGAAAGATCAAAAATAATTGAATTATGTTATGTATGTATGGACCTTGTTAGCTCAGACATATAGTACTGCCAGGTCAGATAACATCTCTAAAACAGGTTGAAGGAGACTGAACTCTCAAATCAATAGCCTGAATGCCATTCATCCACATTATATAGGTATCATGCTTTTCAAAGACAAAAACCGAGTCTAGATTGAGTTTTACTAAATTTGGCAGATCAGATTAAGTCACTAACTCAGTCTTCAGATAATTCTAATGGATATTGCAGATGTTCAAAGGATTTCTCTCCACTCCCTCTCTCAAACCCCATCCCACACAGAACAAGGTTAATAGAATATGGAATGCATTTCACAGGTAGCTATTGAAGCCAATTCAATTGCACTTAAGGAGCAGCTGGATAACAAAAGCAAATTAAAAGATTGCAAGTAAAGTGCAATGGTTAGTTAGGATAGCAAGTTAGCACCAGAAGTACGATGGGCTGTGTAGCCTGCAGCTGCACACAAATTCAATGACATTCTGAAATATTAATTACTTCACACATGCGTTCTCTTCCCCCACCCAACCCCACGCCACCATACCACCACTTTCAACAATGAATGCACAATTATCTATAAATCGTTTTATTTTGTTTTATGCAATTTATGATATGAAAATGAGATCCAGTTATAACTCTTCGGGCACTGGGTAACTACACATGCTGCAATCGTTTTTAATATTTGGCGAGTTCCCATATGACACGCTTAAATACCAGATGTATCAATGAGCTAGTTCTAGCTTTTCATATTTAATATATATATTTATATAATATAGGTTTCATTTCAGTTAACATAGCTACAAACTTTAAATCTATAAACATCAGGGAACCCAGTCCCTTTCGAATAGTTTTTTCTGCTGTAGCCTTGTGCCATGTGAAGAGTTTTCTGTACATAGACATATTCTCTTTACAGTATCAAATGCGCATCACTGCATTCCACTATTTCACGAGGAAACACTGGACATAACAAGTTAGCTGACTTTTACCATTTAAACACCCCACAAAGAATCTGAGTTGAGTTAATAATTCGCTAAGATGCTAGATTTTGTTTATTTAAAAAAAGTGACACTGGCAACAACTTATTCTGGCCCCTTTCCTGAAGATGCATCTACATTAAAATCCATTGTCAATAGTGCTAACCACTGCAATAATGTGGTGATAAAAGCTGTTTCTTTAAAATAAATGAAAGTGGTAGTTCCATTTTGGCAGAAGGAACCACCTGGTATACCCCAGCCACAGCTAGCAGTACAACACTACAGATGTAAATAAAGAAGCCTAGAGAGTTATCCAAGCGCCTAGAGGGCAGTAACAATGCAGCAGACAGACAGACCCCTTTTGCCTTGACTTTTATTTGCAGGGAAATGGTCAAATTAAATGGTTTTAAATTTAGAGAAGTTGACAAACATTAAACAAAGCTCTCCTAGGAAACCAGTAGAAACAGTGAACACAACCTGACCCCAGGAGTCAAAAGGGCAGAGCCTATCCATGTCAGATATCCAAATGATTTAAAGATGAGCAAGGAGAGGGGAAAAAAAAGCAGCAAGAACCATTGGAATGAATATGTTGCTTTATCGAACAGTCACACCAAGTTTCTCTAGCACACGCACACCCTTTTCCTCATACTCCTGCCGAGTCATCCAAAAGTTATCCTTGTCTTTCATGATGTCTGCTAGAACAGCTCCTCCCAGGAACACCATATGTTTGCGCCGTGGCGGATCTTCGATACGGATCTTGAATTTCTACAAGAAAATAAACAGTCAGCGCAAATCAAAAACCAGAACATGCATATTCTCCCTCAGCCTTGCTTTTTAAAATCCTGCTCAGCCACTTTGACAGTTTCTTTAAACAAGGCTGTTGTAGATACCACACAAATCCATTCCATCAACAATTGTATCCTTTTGCCAACAGCAGCAAATGTTATCAGTGGCTAAGTCAATGTGCGTGCCAATATAGCGTCACTTATTTTCCAGAATATTTAACAAACTCCATTTTGCTCCAGATTCTGCTCTGCCAGGATATCCCGACAGCCTTGTGCTCGTCATTTTTATGCATTAACAAACTTAATGCAAAGCAGCAGCTGAACTCCTCAAAGTTCAGAACGAACAGTTAGGTTACTGAACCAGTAAACTTGGTGTGGGGGCAGGGGTGAAGAAGGGGCGATGCTCTCAGCTGCACTCCACAATTGTATTGGAACAGCCAATATGGCTCATTCATTTCTCTCCTCCCGCCCCCCATTGGAAATGCACTGTGATATCAGATAGGAACACAGAAGCAAGATCAGCCGTAAGCAGGAAGTTCAAACGCTCCCCGTCAAGAGTCACTGATACATATCAACTTCAGCAAGCTGTTAAAGGTCAGCCAGTCTCGGGAAACCATAATGACCAAGTAGCTGACATCGTGGTGGCAGAGAGAAAATGTGATGGTGGTCAATGGAAAATCCTGTCCAGATGTTCTGGTGGTGGGAGAAAAGGATCATTTTGTATCACACCTACAGCTCCTTGGAATGCTTCATGTTCTGACTCCGGTAACCTGAATTAATTTTATCCCGAGCAAAGCATCTCTGACTAGTCAGATGACACAGTCAAATGTTTTCAAAATTTTAAACAAGGATCTGAAGTTGCGTGGAGCAGTGAAGTTATCTTCATGGGAGGCAAGGATAAAAACCTAGGCAATGATTTTTAAAACTGTCAGTTTGTGGGAATCACAAGGCTGTTGCATTGTCTTAACTAAACTGTTTTTTTGGGCTGCGTTCAGAGCAGATTTAAAAGTGATTGGCATAATACTGCCCTAACATGCAAGTCCAGATTGGGTGGAAGACAGATCTCCTTTCCTGAATATTAGTGAAAGCCGGGTTTAAAAAAATCCAAATCATTACTAGGTGAATTCATTTAATTAAAAAGTGAATAAATTTCACTCATGTTCAAGAAGAGAGCTGGGAAAAAGAGGCAAGGGGAAAGGTGGATGAAGGCAGAAGAGGGGGAAAAGAAAGGAGGGCGGGTTACAGAGACAAGGAAAGAGCGAGAGAACCGGGGGGGGGGGAAGGCAGAAGAATACAGGAAGTGAGAGAACAGTTAGCCTAATTTCAGTTGTATAGAAATAATGGAAGTGGTAACAGGTCACTTGAGAAAAAGATCAGCGAAGTCAACATGGATTTAATGAAAGGGAAATCATGTTTGATAAATCTTAAAATTGAGGTCGCAGCTGGTAGAATAGACAAAGAAAACCAGTGGCTATATTGGGACTTTCTATAAGTCTTTGATAAGGTTATAAACTACATTAGACAAGCTATTTGCATTCAGATATGGATTCAGTGCACAGCACTTATGGTCACTATCTACAAGCTTCCTATTCGGCAGGTTACATCGTCAATTTTCAGACAATTTCCCATTCACTGATCCACATTGACTCCACCCAATCCTATTATTATAGAAGTGCATCAAATGTCCCCCAGACTAGTTTCTGGATATTGTTCTAGGAGAGATTAAGCAGACTAAGCCTATAAAATAATGAGATTAGTCGAGAGGCAAACTCACTGAAACTTCGGACTGGGTAGATGCAGGGCTAATAGTTCCATTGGCTTGGGTCCTAGAATGAGTTTCTAACGGGTCAGCCATTCACACTGAGATGAGAAGAAACTCCTTCACTCAGAGGGTGACCAGCCTTTGCAGTTCTCCCCGAGTGGGCTACCAAGGCTCAGTCACTGAATATTTTTAAGACAACAGATTTTTCACTTTTAAGGAATCAACGGAAATGGCAGATATTTTGGTGCCACTTTCATAGACATATTCCACGATCTTGAATAGCAACAACAGACACGAGGTGCCAAATGAATTATTCCTATTTCTACTTTTTACTTTATGTTCTTGCAAACAATTTCAGTATTGCAATTGCTGTGAAATTCACCCAAAGATAATGTGCACAAACAGCACCATCTAAATACAGAAAAGGTATAATTTCCAACTCAATGCTTTCTCCACCTCCCAACCTTTCTTCAGTCTTTATACTGTCACATTTCACAAAACCTTGGCTGTGTTCCGAATGCCTAGCGCCCTCTGCTGTAAAGATTTTCTGTAGTCTGAAACCCAGGGTAAAATGTGAAAACTAAGGTGGTGAGAGCACGAGGGAAGAACCGTGCTTGTCCGTTACTCTGACAGACAAACCGATGTTTATGGTTATATCAGATAAGGATTCAATGCACAGCACTTTTAGTCACCACCATGTTATACTTCAGTGTAAAAGCACCAAGTGTTGTGCTTTGGAACCATTCCAATATGCATACAGACCATGCAGAAGTAATTTATAGAAGGCAATGCAGCACAAGTCAGCAAATGTGAAAGAAAGGGAAGTTTAGAGGAGGAAACTAAAGGCAGGGTCAAAAGGGTATGCATTGAGAATGCACTTAAAAATGAGCAATGAGGTGCAAAATGAATGTTTTGTAAGAGAAGTCCTGAGGGATGCAGAGGCTTGAGTCTCTTATCCATAGGAAGGGAAGCAGACTGGGGGTAAAAAAAGCGAGAGGAGAAGATTGCAATCATCATTCATGCTTCAAAGCCGAACAGAAGCAAATATAACATTGAGCCAAATATAGAAATTAAACCAAATGATCAACATTTTAATCAAAGAATTTGAGCATCTGAAAATGAGAGGTGCAGAGTTTGTAAGAGAATTCCAGAGCATTGGGTCCCAAGCTGAAGGCACCACTAGCGATTAAAAAGCCATTAAATGTAGGAATGATTGTGACCAGACTCCACAGCAGATGAGGGTTGCAGACGCAGCAAATGTTTACAGAGCTGATTATAGGGAGGATTTGCAAACAAGGAAAATAACTCCTCAATGAAGACCAGAACTTGGACAACCCAGGGTGCACGATAGAAAGTACAACTGGAGAAAACTGGGTGTGAACAATTCTTCAAATTAAATTCAAAGTTTGAAGGACATTAAAGCACAGATCATTCTTTCTCTCTGAATAAAAATCTCAGAATAGTGAAACTTGTAGTCACAAAGTCAGACTTACAGAAAGCTTCTCAACGTCTCCTTTTAGTACACGCTCAAGGTACAGCTGTTTCAGTTCACGCTCCAGGCGTGAAGGTAAACCAGGGTACATGGTGGAGCCACCCGAGAGGACAATGTGCTTGTAGAATTCCGATCTGGAAAAGAATTGCACAGAGCAATGAATGATTACAACAAACTGCAAAATTCTCTGCATCTGAACTAATAGCTTATCATTTAGTTAGAACTGTAATTTTAAAATGGAAAAAGGAGACTTCAATGCATCCTCCTAAGAACACAAGTCACTAACTGAAGGATCCCCCTAGAACCCAGTTATTATTTGAAGATCAAAGGTTCAACAACCCTAATGAACTTTTCCCCCCACATACCTGGTGTCAATATCTGCAGCCTGGATGGTATTGAAAAGCAACTCAGCAACTCCAACACCCTCAACATTAATGAGGTGAGGCTGAAACAGGGCTTCGGCAGCTTCAAAACGCTCCCCTCCAACTTTTATGACACGGCCATCTGGAAGCTGAAGAATTTTTGCTTTAAAAATTCAAAGCCAGCAATATAGCACACACAGATCTCTAAAGATGAACCAACTGTTCTCCAAATGCCTGTTTATTTGGACAGGGAATGGAGGGATATAGTCCATGTGCAGGCAGATGGAATTAGCTTGGATTGGCACCATGATCGTCTCAGATATCACAGGCCGTAGGGTCTATTTGGGTGCTGTACTGTTCCATGTTCTATTGTGCGCTGATGCAAGATCAGAGTATTGTTACGGTTCAAAAGAACAGAGACACGTTTCAAGGAACAATTCACGTCGCAAGTATTCCACTCTTTACAGACCTTCAAAACCCCAAATCACAATAATCTGGTAGCCAGTGAATACTGATGGGAAGTAAACGTGGAGGTATTGGAGGAAAACAGGTAGGACTGGATCCAGCCACAATGCCAGCCCTCCATCCTATACCTTTGTATTGAGGCATTTCACTGTACACCTATGATAACAACCACTTGAACAATTGGATAACAGCCACCACCAAGTGGATGCACCTGTAGATCCATATCCACATGCAAGTCGGTGCTTGCATAAGTGGGAGTAGGAGTCACTCAGATTAGACCAAGGAACTCTCAAAGGCATTATTTAAAAATAAAATTACTACCAGGCAGGAAATCAAATCGAAATTTTGATAAGAAACTACTTCGATTTTAAATAAAGATTGTGGCAGATTGTCCTGTGATTTGCTCAGAGGGAACAAAGTCATGGTCCTGCCTTCTAGCCAATCTGAGGACCTATACTGGCTTCCTTTCCTTTGATAATCCACAGGGGGAATGTGATGCCATGCTGGAGGGGCAGGAGATACAATTATACCCATGGGCACAAAAACAAGGATTGGTACCACAGCAGTGAGCAGCTTCTCTCCTGCTTCTGGTTCATGCTGTAACTGATCTAGGATTGTGGGGAGGGGGGGCTGGATATGGAAACCAGAAGGTACATTTAAGAGAAAGGTTGAACAGTCAACAAATAAGGAAAATGTCAACTTAGGCAAACAAAATTCTGACGTGGAGAAAGAGCAGGGTGAAATACAAGGGGAAATAACAAAGCCAATTGAGAATTTAAAAGACAAAGCTGAATTTTTTGGAAAAATGAAGCAGGAGAAAAAAGGTATGTACAGATAGGCCAAGTATTCACCAGTCATAGGCTTCACTACTTGCTGAACACACACTCTTATTATGATGCAGGTTCTAGGATCCATACATGTTGTACAAGAAATTCCATAACCCAAGCAAATGGAAAACTCACCGTGTAGGATTCCACTAAAACAGTGGTCTCCAGTGCTAGTTTCTGTTCCTGTTCAATGTTGTACCCCACATAACACAGCTTTTCCTTCATCATGCGGACAGTTTCAAAGTCAGCTGAGTGGTTGAAGGCATATCCCCGCAGGAGGAGTAACTGAAAAATTACAAATACAAATAGAACCACAACAGTATTAAAAGGGCCAAATGCAGGGCATTCAAAGCATAGTTGTAATGGACTTAAAGACTCACTACCCATGGAGATAAGATTTCTTTTAGTCACATGTACATCAAAATACAGTGAAATGCATCTTTTGCATAGAGTATTCTGGGGGCAGCCCACAAGTGTCGTAACACTTCCAGCGCCAACATAGTATGCACACAACTTCTTAACCCGTACATCTTTTTAGAAGATGGGAGGAAACCGGAGCACCCAGAGGAAACCCACACAGACACGGCGGGAAGGGTCAAACAGTAGCCGGAATTGAACCTGGATCACTGGTGCTGTAATAGTGTTAATGCTACCTGCTACACTACCGTGCCAACCCAATGCAAAGTATTTGCAGAATCAATGAAATCGTAATCAAGTATTCACTAAGTTAATTATAAATTGATTTTTCACATGTACCAAGGTACAGTGAAAAACATGCTTTGTATGCTATCCATAAAGATCATTTCATTACAACAGTGCATTGAGGTAGTACAAGGGTAAACAAAAAACAGAATGCAGAATTAAGTGTTACAGTTACAGAGAAAGTGCACTGCAGACAGATAATAAGATGCAAAGCCAGAGCAAGGTAGATTGTGAGATCAAGATTACTATCATCGATAGTAATAAAAACAAAAGACAAGTGTCCATTAAAAAGATACACAGAACTTGAAATATATGAAACTTCTCAATAGTTAATAGACAAGGCTGACTGTGACCAATTTAAGATAGAAATCAACCAAAACCTTTTCAGCTGATTAGACTTCTCAAAAGGATGTGTTACAATAAATGCTTAAATCGGAAACAGTTGTTTAGAAAAGTTCTTTTGTCACAATGAAAATTGTCCAAACCAAAAATTCTGATCAGAAAATGCTGGAACAGGTGGTATCACCAGGTTTGCAATTCATAGAGTACATTTAAAGTCAATCATATGTCTGCCAGGGTTCCAGGGTCATTACTTTTAAGTGGTAGCAATGCAACAAAAAGTGGTATAATTGACAGCTTCAATAATTTTGTTTTTTTCTGCTTTGTTCAAGATTCTTTCCCTTATGGACTGCCACAACCAAGGCACAAGTCCACAGAAAAGCCGAACCTTCAAGAAACAAATGACATTCTTGCAATTCTATCCATTGACACCAGGTGGCACTGCAACACCGCCTGGTGGTGGAACTGAGAAGTACAAGGGATGCTGCTGCTCCGAGTATGCTTGAGGGTGAAAAGCTGGGAAACATGTACAAAAGGTGTGATTGTTCTCAACGGAGAAGAAATGACAACAGCAACTAATTTTGGGGAACAATGTCCTGCAGTCTATGGGTATCCTAAAAATACAAGGAGGAATGGGCCCAGGCCCTGATGAAAGGTCTTGACCTGCTAGACACATGATTGACTTTAAATGCACTCTATGAATTGCAAACCTGGAGATACCACCCGTTTCTTTCTCTCCATAGACGCTACCCGACCTACTGCATTCCTCCAGCATACTGTGTGTGTTGCCAAGTATATCCTTAATTTTGCAGAATTTTTGCTAATGATTTTAGGAGGTGAGAGAGAGGCTGAGAGGATTGTGAAGAGAAAAACAAGCCAGCATTTCCATGGTTGAATGCATTATCTGACAATGCCACTGAAGACATGGGGTACAGGTATGTTTGTCCTGAGGGTCAGATTGAAGTTGTAGACAAATAACATTAATGTTCACTGGAACAACCAAAGAAAACCAAATGGAGAATTTCTAAAGTGTCCAGGTACAGAGCAAAAAACAGGGTGAAAATTTCTTCTGCCCCCTTCACTTACTGCAGCCATCATACAGCTGGAAATAAATGACAGGCTAGGAAACAAGAGTTAAATATACTCAACAGCCTGGGAATGGTGTCCATAGATTTGTGCCTACAGCTCAGGAAGATCACTGGCAATGGTCAGATTTCTGAAGGAGGGTCATCACAGATTTGATACGGGCAAGAAAAAAAAAATCAGGCTTTACTAACCCAAATGAATTTTTTGACGAGGTCACAGAGTGATAGATAGCTTCTATGTGCATTTTCAAAATGCAATTGACAATGTCTCACAAGGAAAATGGCTGGCCAGCAAAATTGAGGCCCACAGTTTGTCCAATTAGATGTTGAGGTCCAGGTGGACACAGATCAAAAATGAATACAATAGTTAGGTTATGTTGCAGCTATATAACAACTTTGGTTAGTCCACATATGGAGTATTGTCACCACACTAATAGGAAGGGCGTGGAGTTATTGGAGCGGGTGCAGAAGAGGGTCACCAGGATGTCACCTGGGTTGCAGTTGATAAGCTACAAGGAGAAGATGGACAAACATGGAATTGTTTTCTCTGGAGTGCCAAAGGTGACGTGATGGAAGCATATAGAATTATGAGAGGCATAAGGTAGACAGCTGGTCTCCTTTCTAGGGGAAGATTAACTGTCTACCCTATCTATACTAGAGGGCATAGGTTCAAGGTGCGTGGGGGAAGAGTTCAAACAAGATCTGAGAGCTGCGGGGGAAGTGGGAGAAGCAGATATGATAGTAATGGTTAAGAGGCATTTAGACAGACACTTGAACAATCAGGGAATAGAGGGATACAGACTATTTGCAGGCAGTTGGGATTAGTTCAATTTGGTATCATAGTGAGCCAAGGGCCTGTTCCTTTGTATGTTTAACTGGAGTTTCAAATGGGAAAAGGCACTTGAAGGAAAGTTGTAAGGGTTATGGGAAAAGCAGGAAACAGTGTTGCCTAGCCTGCTTTATAAAGATCTGGCACAGAAGTGCCGGGGCCAATGGCCTAATGGGGGAAATGTGTGTAGGGGTTAAAAGGTGGTAGGCATTGCAACAGGATCACTGCACCACCATATTTCAGCCCTACAATGTTGCATGTGGAAGCAAACAACTGTACAAATGAATTTAACCATTCAAGGAGTTTACCACTCAGTTTCAACTGATAGGTTCCTCAAAGTACTATTTAAAAGGCCTTATTATCAGATTTCAATGATCTGGTGATTCTAGTATTTAGCTGTTAAATTTCCAGATCAGGAATAGACAACATTTACAAGTTAGTTAGAACAAAACTGAAGACACAATCTATTCAAGAGTCACCACAATACAAAATGCAGAAGAAACTTCTTCCACCATGAAAGCAAAGAATATGGAACTTGCTACCACAAGGAACTGCTGAGATGAGTTGTACAGATAGAATCAAGAGCAAGCTAGATAAACACGAGAAAGGGTAGTAATTTATGTTGATAGCATTAGCCATAGAGGGATGGACAGTGACTTAAATCAAGTATGAACATTGTTGGACTAAATGGACTGTTTGTTGCCAATTTTATGTAATTTTTAATTAAAAGCTCACTACATTTCCAACTCACAGAGCTAAGTTCTAACTGGTTATTACAAGATCTGAAGCTTCAGGTGCAAGGCAGGCAAAACAGAATTGAAATAGCCTTTGATATACTTCAACTGAAAAATGTTTACAGGGCCCTAATAGC
>JARFYF010000063.1:90007661-90018516 GCA_030265395.1 Rhina ancylostomus
AGCATTACAATCCAAAATAACAGGAGGGAGGAATATGGGTAGGCCAGACTTGGTGCCTGGGTGGTGCAGGTAACTATCAGTAAACACCGAAGTTACACGTATGCCAGAAATGCTCACAACCATATCTTTAGAAACTAGATACATAGTTCCAGATACTGACCAAGATTACAGAATGTGAAGGGCTCATTGGGCCAAAGGAATCAAAAGGTGGCTATTAGAGAACAGCTGAGCATATTAGCAACTTCAGAAATCATGCATGTCAAATGGAGGATTTTATAAATGTGTGCAAGCAATTTGGCCAATAGGAGGAAGGTGGCCTGGGCCATTATGTGGAACAAAATAAAAAGAGAACTTCAGCTGTTGATCATATCAAGATATTAATATGGAGGGAGAAGTTGAGAGAAGACAGTGAATCCAGGAGGACAAGGGTTATATCAGCACTAAAAACTAGGGAAAAAAAACTGAAATCAAACCTAAAGTATCAGAATACACTCCAGCATATGGACAAGACATCTAGATTCCACAAGCTCAAACTATTTACCCACCCTCCCCCAACCCAAAATAAGAGAAGTTCCTTCAATTTCTAAGATTCCCTTCAATACTTTAAAAAGGTCTTTCAGCCAGGATCCATACCCACAAGAACCTTTTTAGATCAAGTGCAAAAAAAAGTTTCAATTATTGATACAACTTTCCCTTCACTCATTGCACGTGTAGAAAATAGTGATTGTATAATGGCAATGAATGGGTAAATTTGAGGCCCACAGTTTGTGTTCCCTGGTCAAGAAGTCCCAAAATAATCTTAATTCTATGACCCTTATTCAGATTGCAAGTGGTCCAAAATCCCACATCTAAACAGCCAATGCAATGGGAAGTACTGCATGCAGTTTCCTGTATGTTGTTGAAATGTTGGCTTTGTTAGGGACTTGCCAAACATGGAGCTTAATAACCTAGATCTCTCATTTAAAACAAATGTGTTCACAGAGATTATTTGGCCTCAGTCACGGTGAACTGCTAAAAACTTAACTCCCCATTTGCACCTTGTTGCACAACTACCTGGTGTTTGGGGGTGGGGAGGGAGCAAGATTCTGCATTGAAAATGTTACATCCTGCCCATGACCTTTTGGTGAGCTCAGAGATATTGCATGACTGGCCTAAAGAAAACCAGGCCTATTGTTCAGAGCCCAATTCACAACAGAACACATCAGACAGTCTGTGAAGCAAATACAAGTATAGATGCTGGCAATCTCAGACAGATAATTCTATTCAAAACTTGCAATTTTACAAACAAACTTCTGTTGACAGTGAATTGATAGCTTGATGTCCAAAGAATTGAAGTTTAAATTGTGCGCTCAGCCAGCTTATAGAAACTGGACAAGTATTAAACTACAAATACAGACATTTGCTCAAGGCAGTTTGCAGAATGTCAGTGCAAAAAGTTCTCTGCATGAGAACAAAGCACAGTCCAGGAAGCATAAATTAATGATGCAATACCTCACACTAGTCATGCTCAGACAGTTCACTGGATATTGATGTTGAAATGTTGACTAGTGCAAAGTAGAAAGCATGTCATGCACCAGAAATGTTACTCCACAATACAAAAGAATTTTAACTGTAATTTTTATAAGATTGCAGAATCACAGAAATTGCTTCATCAAAGTGGTTAATTTTTGGCCAAATTATACATTAAATTCTGGCGGTGTACGTGACAGCACTATTCAAGCAAGAGCATTAAAATACTTGATGCAAGATTCAATGTACATTGTGTGCAAGAGCACAGCATCGGTTTCAGATAGAATACACACGCTGGCTTCTTGTGAATGTCCATTTATCTAGGAATGCATCAAATGATCCACCTGAGCAGCCACATTCCAATGCCACTGAAAGAACAGAAGTAGTTGTTCCATCTGACAAAATGGTGTTAATCTGGAGTCCCAACCAAAAACATAGGTAATATCAGTTTAAATACATGCTTCAAAGCAAAACAAAATAGTGGCAAATTCATGCTGCAACACGAAACACTAAACCTGAAAGGGGCATTAAGAATTAAAGACAGCAATTTTTTTTTTGTAAATCATTCCCATTCAGGAGCCTGACCAAAAACTCAATTCTGGGATCTAATGACTTTTATCAAGACAAAGGCATTTGTTATTCAAGTATCTACTCATCTATCATTATTCAACCAACAATTATGCACTTGTTTCAGTCTTGTGAAGGACCACTTGATGATGTGGCCATAACGTAACTATTATCATCTTCCTTATTTGGATAAGATCCTTGGCTCCACAACATCTGCCTGGCAGGAATTAATACAACATTTTGCAAGTACCACTCTTGTGTCTACCGTAAATATATATATGCCATCACTAACCTTTAAACTTTCCAAAACTTCATCTGCAATTCCTTGATTGACTATCATAAAACATAATGATCCTTGAATTTGATTTAGAACTTTGATTCAATTGCCAAGTTTGATAAAACTGTTTTAAATCCCCAGAATGACAAATTTCCAAATTCCCACTCCTGCTGAATAGCAATACAACATTCCATAGATGAATGGCTAATTATTGTCTCTTTCATTCCTAGTCAGCAACTGGCATGAGCAGGGTATACAACAGCAATTGGATACCACACCCTTATTTTTCTTGCCAGCTTCTCAACTTTACTTAGCACCTGATGTAGCATATGACTGCGTTCTTTCACTATAATTCAATGCACAACTCAATCAACATTCTGCCAAAGGAAAGTCTGTCTAATCCATACTTTGAAACTTGGAACAGAACAGGCAAAAGGGAACATAAATCAATGAAATGCTGTCTTATTTTAGAGAAATAATTGCAAAATGTTAACTGAAAGGAAATTTCAACGCAAACTTGGGACAAATTGATTGCAATACCAAAATAAAATGAAATGAACACACCACACTTCAACTTACTTACCATTTTTTTGTTATTCTACTTCAACAGGTGAAGAGAGAGAGAGAGAAGGTAAAACAGAAAGGTCAGAAAAGATCCGAGTGAAAACATCACTCCCGGAACTCTAAAAGATTCAAAGTGACTTCCAAAATTAAAAAAAAGTGACAGAACGTTGAGAATCCTTCCTATCAATTGTGTAAAAGAGCTTAACGTACAACTATAAACAACAGCTCTAGTTTATAAAGCTTGCAATTGAACAATTTATTCAGCAAATTTTTTATAAAATGGACCTAAGAGACAAGTTGATAATGCAATAACAAATTAAGTTAACAAATCTCAATGATATAGAACCTACATTGAATAATACACATTGATGAGCTTTTCTATTTCTTGCAATCCACTTAAGAGAAGAATAATGTGTTCTACATAACAGTCCTTGCCATGTTGGCCAAAACATCATACCTTGCTGACTTTTAATTTGCATAACTATTGAAAACTTTCAAATGGGGTAATGCATATTTCCCTAAAACTCACAGGCAAGCCAATTAGATGACTCCCATGTCCATGTTAAAAATAATACCTGTGGTTCAATTAAACTGTTTAATCCTTGTGCAGCTGGTGATTCAAAGGCATTTTAATCCACCTCAGTCTTTATATTTGCAGCTTGCTTAGTAATGCCATTTTAAGGCCTACGTCACACCAATTAGATTATCAGTACATCCAGTATAAATTCATCCTTCCACCATTCTTTTCTATCCATGAGTAGGCTACACCCATTTTGATTTCTCCCTCCCAAAAATTTAAAATTTGCCCATCTTTTTCTTCTTATTGGTCCCTTTACTGGCTTGGGTTATGCAACAATAAAATGTCATTTGATTAGCTGTTGCTACAAATGCCAATTTTTAGTCATATATAAAGCAAAACATCGAAAAGTGCCAAAGCCATAACATTAAAAGTCAATTTTTGATTTGAATTCCTAGCAAATTAAGTTCTATTTTTGTATTAGCTGCTTTGGAATTTCCAGGTTACACTTACAAAGAGTAAACCATAATCTTGCATTAGGGAGTTGAATATTTAAAATTGGCATCAGTTCAAATACCTGATAAAATAGTTGCCCCTTCTCCACTGAGCAAATCAGAAACCAGTTCCTTTTGCAAAAAGGAATGCTTCCAAAATGTCTTCTACATAAATGCCTTTGACAAAAGTTATGAAAAGTCACATCTGATTTAATCCACAGTATTAGTTTCTCAAAATCTTTCTCCATTTTACCTATCAAAAAATTATCAAAAGATAATATATATAATATTTAACTGTAGCATAAACTATGGAATAATACTAAAATCAAGTACTTTTCTCAACTACTCTAATGCATTCCCTAACAAATGACTTCACTGACAATGTAGAGAGAGCAGACGTGCTGCTGACACTTGAGGTAAAGTGAATGTATGACCACAGACAGAAAAATATCAGGAGCATAGGGAGCAGACTGAAGGGAGCTAATAAACAAGAAAACTTTGAATATCTTCCAGAACAACTAAGACTACACTGCGCTTTGGGTCACTAATCCTTTCCCAATACATGAATTTGAAATAACTGTTATGACACTTCTATAGTCGATTGTATATGATGGTTTTTAAACCTGCGAGTGTTGAACTTGAGCTAAGGCACTTGATAATTTTATATAAAATCTGTACAGATCACAAAATTTTAATTACAAAACATTTTCAGTTAGGAATTCCTTTGTAAATTACTTGCTACTATTAAGGAAAGATTTCCTTGAAATCTGCTATACAAACAAAAATCTAAATACATGCAGAAACCAATAAATGCATTTGCCATCATTTGAATAACAGTTATGAAAGATGTATCCACACTAAATTAGCAAAAACATTTCCACAGCAGTACCTTGATCTCAATATTCCCAACTTTGGCAGTAGAACGGATGATGGGACGGCCCACCAGCGCTGGAAAGATGTGCTCTGGGAAGTTGGAGCCAGCATAGCCACACTTCACAAACTGTACAATGTGGAGAGAAAAAGGAACAGACTAAGTACCATCTAGTTTATATAATTTGCAGTTAAATTCTGTTTTAATGGTTACTTACAATTTTAACAGTCTCACAAATTATGCATTTGGCTAGATTTGAAAATATTCATGCTTCACTTGATCTGTTATATTAATCTGAAGGTTGGCAGCTTTGCTTTTCATCAATGTACTACACAGATCAACAAATTGTCAAATACACACGCTATGCACAATATGCATATACAGCATGCACATGACAGGAGTAAATCCACTTCTCATACCGTAGTGATCTGAATAAATTTTGATAACCATTGCCTAAAAGAACTTAAAATACAAGCAATACAAACCTGGACCTTGCAAGCAAGGCTGTCAGTGGCGGAAAGGTTAAATCTGTGAGGCCCACTGGAGATTTCTGAGATGGATGAAAAATAACTGAGTCCAAGCCCCTTACAACTAGCCAGTGTTCGCAGAACTTAAAGATCACGTCTCCTGGTTTTCAAATCTCTCCACAACCATCGATACCTCTAAATGTCTCCAAATCACAAAGCCTTTGAAATATGCAATCACCTAATTTTTGCACCATTCATTAGTGCCCTCAATGCCCGGGCCCAAGCTCTGGAATTCCCTTCCTACATGTGAATTTTACTCCTTTAAACCTTGTCATGCCTGAAATTATGACCTAACATTTTAATGCCTCCCCATGTGTCTAAGTCAAATCTATGAGAATGCTATGTTTCTTTTTGAAAAAGAAAGGTGCTGCAGCAGCACAGTGATAACAATTTGTGTGCAGTCTTGATGGCTGAAACATCTGAAATCTCTGGTCCATCACTTCACTGAGAATTTCAGCATTATATACAGTATTACTTCACTGTAAAATCCATTATTCTTAACAACACTTGCAACATAACCCTTTATGCCCCCTTGCATCCTTCAGTGTCCAAGCTATTAAAATATCAGCAATTTGAATTATTCCCTTTGGATTCATATCAAAAACCATATTGCCAAGGATAATACTAGATACATACTATACACCATGGATGCAAGTACAGAATCACAGTCAAGTGTCATTTCGCCTATTGCTCTACTCTCTCTATGCTCATGACTGTGTGGCTAAGCATGGCTCAAACACCATTTATAAATTCACTGATGAAAACTGCTCTTGGCAGAATCTCAGATGCCGATGAGAAGGCATACAGGACTGAGATATATCAGCTGGTTGAGTGCTATTGCAAAAACCTCACACTCAATGTCAGCAAGACCAAGGAATTGATTATGGACTTCAGAAAGGGGAAGTGAAGGGAACACACACCAGCCTTCATTAAGAGGTCAGCCATGGAAAGGGCAAGGAGCTTCAAGTTCCTGGTCACCAACATCTAAGGATCTATCTTGGGCCCAACACACTGATGCAATCATGAAGGCGGCACACCAGCGGCTCTACTTCATTAGGAGTTTGAGGAGATTTGGTATGCCACCAAAGACTCTTGCAAACTTCTACAGATGTACAATGGAGAGCATTCTGACTGGTTGCATCACCGCCTGGTATGGAGGCTCCAATGTGCAGGATCAAAAGAGGCTGCAGATGACTGGAGACTCAGCCAGCTCCATTACGAGCACAACCCTCCCCACCACTGAAGATATCTTTAAGAGAAAGTCCCTCAAGAAGGCGGCATCCATTATTAAGGACTCTCACCATCCGGGACATGCTTTCTTCTCAATACTACCATTGGGGAGGAGGTACAGGAACCTGAAGGCACATACTCAGTGCTTGAGGAACGGCTTCTTCCCCTCCGCCATCAGATTTCTGAACGGTCCATGAACACTATCTCATTCCTCTTTTGCACTGTTGATTTATTTATTTACTTATTGTAACTTACAGCAATTTTTATGTCTTGCGCTGCACTGCTGCCGCAAGACAACAGATTTTATGATATGTGTCAGTGATAATAAATCTGATTCTGATTGAGAGATCAAGAGTTCATCTTTATTGCATAAGAGATCCGTTCAATAATCTTATAACAGCAGGATAGAAGCTGTTCTTGAGACAGGTTGTGCGTGTTTTCAAGATTTGGTATCTTTTTCCTGATGAAAGAGGGGAGAAAACAGAATTACTGGGGTAGGAGGAGTCTTTGTCCGCTTTCCTGAGGCAGTGGAAATTGATAAAGAAAGGGGTGCAATGTTATTGGGGGGTAGGTTACAATTGGTTTAGTCATGATCTTGTTGAATGGGGGAGCAGGCTTGAGAGGCTGAATGGTCTAGCCCCTGCTCCTAATTCACAAGATCTGTGTCTGTATATTGAGTACAAGAATGTATTGTCCATCAATCGGGGAATTGGATTTAGGAGCCGAGAGGTATTGTTGCAGCTATATAGGTCCCTGGTCAGACCCCACTTGGAGTATTGTGCTCAGTTCTGGTCGCCTCACTACAGGAAAGATGTGGAAGCCATAGAGAGGGTGCAGAGGAGATTTATGAGGATGCTGCCTGGAATGCGGAGCATGCCTTATGAAAGCAGGTTGAGGGAACTCGGCCTTTTCTCCTTGGAGCGACAGAGGGTGAGGGGGGACCCTGATAGAGGTGTATAAGGTGATGAGAGGTATTGATCGGGTAGATAGTCAGAGGCTTTTCCCCAGGGCTGAAATAGTGGCCACAAGAGGGCATAGGTTTAAGATGCTGGGGAGTAGGTACAGAGGAGATGTCAGGGGTAAGTTTTTTACGCAGGGAGTAGTGAGTGCGTGGAATGGGCTGCCGGAAATTGTGGTGGAGGCGGATACGATAGGGTCTTTCAAGAAACTGGTAGATAAGTACATGGAGCTGAATAAAATAGAAGGCTATGGGTAGGTCTGGTAATTTCTAGCACATGTTCGCCACAGCTTTGTGGGCCGTAGGGCCTGAATTATGCTGTAGTTTTTCTGTGTTCTATGTTCTAAGAGTTGGGATGTCATATCATAGCTGTACAAGATTTTGGTGAGACCACACTTGGAATACGGTCTGCAATTATGCTCGCCTGGGTATAGGGAGGATGCCATTAAGCTGCCAAGGGTGCAGAAAAGATTCACAAGGATGTTACTGGGTCTGGAGGGCTTAAGCTATAAGGAGAGACAGGATGGGCTGGGACCTTTATCCCCCCTGGAGCGTAGGAGGCTGAGCAGTGACCATTAAGAGGTTTATAAAATCATGAGTGGCATAGCTATGGTGGATGCTCACAGTCTTTTTTCCAGGATAGGGGAGCCTAAAACTAGAGGGTATAGGTTTATCGTGAAGGGGAAAGATTTAAAAGGGATCTGAGTGGCAACTTATTCACACAGAGGGTGGTGGGTATATGGAACCAACTGCCAGAGGAAGTGATAGAGGCAGGTTGCAACATTTAAAAGCCATTTAGACAGGTACACGTATAGGAAAGGTTCAGAGGGATATGGGCCAAGTGCAGGGAAATGGGACTTGCTCAGGTCGGCACCTTGGTTGGCATGGACAAGTCGGGCTGAACAGCCTCTTTCTGTGCTGTATAACTCTATGACACTAATATAGGAGTAGAGAATGAACTGATAGCTCTCATCCCTCTGTTCCAATACCTATCAGTAACAGGGGGCACTCTTTTCTTTGAAAAGAAGCAGCTTACAGAAGCCCTGATACTCTTTCGAACTACAAATGGCTTTGATAATTTAAACCTGAAGAATACCACTTGATTTAATGCAAAACCACAGTACATGATAATTACTAATGAATCCAGTTGTGATAAAAAAGAGAAATGTCTTTATCAAAAGAGTAGTTAGACATAGCAACTCTGCAGCACTGGAAGTGGAACAGCATTGGTCTCTAAATGAATTTAAATGAATACATTAGAGAAAAGGGGGCAGGAAGATATAATAACATGAGAGAAATGAATAGGAATGGACTTGTGTGGAGTAAACACACCAGAACAGACTTTTACATATCCCCAAGATATGGACATTGGTTGCAAGGCCAACATTTGTGTCCATTATTATTTAGCCATCCCAGGGGTCAGTAAGTGTCATCCAACGTCGTTGGTCAAGAGTCAACAATTGGCAAGACTTGTAAAGATGGCAAATTTCGTTTCCTGAAGAACGTTTGTGAAACTAGATGGGTAATTTCACAGTCAACATTATTGAGACTGGGCCCTTAATGCCAGATTTGTTTAAAAACTTGTATTTAAGTTCCCTGGATAGAATTCAAACTCATTTCTGCATAGTTCCTGACCCAAGATGATTAAGAAGCTTGTTGAAGATGTGCTTGTGTGCGCACATGTGTATATCAAGTATATTCCTGTCTAAAACCAGCCAAATTTAAATTCATGCCCGCATTTCTCTGTTAAATTAAGCTGGAAAGAGTGTAGAGGAGATTTATGAGGATGTTGCCGGGACTCTAGGGACTGAGTTATGGGGAGAGGTTGGGCAGGTTGGGACTTTATTCATTGGAGTGTAGGAGAATGATGGGTGATCAGAAAGAGGTGCGTGAAATTGTGAGGGGCGTAGATAGGGTGAATGCACTCAGTCTCTTTCCCAGAGTTGGAGAACCAAGAACTAGAGGACATAGGTTTAGGGTGAGAGGGGAGAGATTTAATGGGAACCTGGGGCAACTTTTTCACCCAGAGGGTGGTCAGTATATGGAACGAGTTGCCAGAGTAAGTGGTTGAGGCAGGTACATTAACAACATTTAAAAGGCGCTTGGACAAGTACGTGGATAGGAAAGGTTTTGAGGGATATGGGCCAAACACAGGCAAATAGGACCAGCTTATATGGGAATCTTGGTCAGCATGGACCAGTTGGGCCGAAGGGCCTGTTTCTGTGCTGTATGACTCTGTGACTCTTAATCAAAACTTAGTGGATTGCACCATTCCCAGGTCAACCTAACTATGGAATTCCAAGGATTAAAACCTAATTTATGAAGGTTATGGTGGACCAAACTCTTCCCAGTTGATTCTCCAAATATGGAATCCCAATGGGGAATCCGAGAAGGGGAAGGACACTGTGGATTCACGATAGAAACGCAGATTGCACAGATGTTGTTACTGAAGCTCCAAAACATCTTATGAAATGGTACTTGGTTTACTGAAGCTCCAAAACATAATGAAATGGTCCTTGCTTTAATACTGCTGAGAGGGATTGAAAACTTTAGGGAAAATAGAAACAACCATCCAGCCATGCAGCAGACAAATGATAAATGGGATGAACTCATTTGGATGCCATCTCAGGAAATTTAAAAACGACCAACTGTATAGCATTGACACTGAGCAACTGTGAGCAATTGGACAAAACCCGGTCTGCATTAATCTTGACTTGCCCTGACATCAGCAGAAACTTGCATATTTATAAACTTTAACTGGTAAAACATGCCACGATACTCATGCAGACGTTATCAAACAAAACTTAGTACCAACCTGCATTCATTACCTTCATATTTCAAGTTCAATTCACAGACCTAACTTCCACCTGACACGTGTGAACACAGCCAAGCTCTGCTGCCTTCAGCCTCACCAAGTTCCAGTCAGCCTTCTCCTCTGTGCTCATTGACTTGCACTGATTCTGACACTGCAGGTCAATGTTTACACTGATTGTACATTACAATATGTAAGAATGTACAGATGCTACAATGATCTAAGTAGACTTTCCCAACTGAGAGTGCCACCCCATCAGCAGAGAAAAATTTGATTTTTAATTTTATTTACAGAGTGGTAACAGGCCCTTCCGGCCCAATGAGTCTGCACCGCCCATTTTTAAACCCACATTAACCTACCTGTACGTCTTTGGAATGTGGAAGGAAACCGGAGCACCCGGAGGAAACCCGCGTAGACACGGGAGAACGTACAAAGTCCTTACAGGCAGTGGCGGGAATCGAATCTGGGTCGCTGGTGCTGTAATAGCGTCGTGCTCACCACTGTGCTACCGTGCCGCCCTTTCCCCTTG
>JARFYF010000063.1:90050327-90063549 GCA_030265395.1 Rhina ancylostomus
GCAGACGGACCGGGGTGTCTCTAGCACTAGTTGCCAGAGTCTATCTTTGGCTTCTAATTGCTTAGAGTGGTCTACTCGAGAGAAGTCCTGTGTTCTCTATTCCTTTTTGAAGATCCAGTTCATGTTGGGATTCTTCTTCAGATCTTTGAGTCAAGATTCCTTCCAGTTGCTGCCTGTGTTTGTCCTGAGGAAGTAATCTGATTCCAGTCTTGTACCAGTGTGCTGCATTTGGGTTCTCTGTGAGCTTGCTCTTTGCTCAACATTGTGACAGTGGGAACTGAATGCAATAATAGCCAAGGCATCAGAAAATATCCCAGCCAGAGTACTGAAGATGGGCTATATCTCTAGCTGGTGAAGTTTTTTTCCAGAGTGACAAGTGCCTGGAGCATGCTATCAGGGGAAGTGATAGAAACAGATCTGATAGCAATGTTTAAGAGGCAGTTAGACAGAAGAATGAACAGGCAGGGAATTGAAGGATACAGATCATATGCAGGCAGATGTGCAGCTTAAGTTGCCATCATGGTTGGCCAAAGGGCCATTCCTGAGGGCTGATCTGTTATGAGGGGCATAGATAGGATGGACAAACAATATATTTTTCCTGTTATTGAGTGATCCAATACCAGAGGGCATGCATTTAAGGTGAGAGGGAGTAGGATCAGAACAGGCATCAAGGGCATGTTTTTTTAACTCGGTGGTAGATGCCTGGAATGTGTTGCTTGATGGGGTGGTGGAGGCAAATTCATTGGGGGCTTTTAAGATGGGCTTGGATGGGTGCATGAATGAGAGGAAAATAGAGGGATATGGGATTTCTGCAGGTTGAAGGGATTAACTATGTTGGCACAACATTGTGGGCCAAAGGGCCTGTTCTGTTCTATGTATATTCTATGGTCATATCTCAAACCCTGTAAAATCAGGACACATCTAATCTGATTACTGCCAATCAATGTAACTAAGTCATCAGCAAGTGATGGATGATTGACAGTGTTATGAAGTGGCCTTTACCCACCAATGACCAAGCCACTGATGCTTAGTGTGGGTTTTGCCAGGACCATTGAGGTACAGACCTTGCATGTCTTTGATCAAGACATGGACCAAAGAGCTGAATTCCAGAGATGAGGTGAGTGTCCTTGAATCAAGGCAGTAGTTAACCGTGTGTAGCTTCAAGAACTCCTGGCAAAACCAATAGCCATTAAGGGAAAAACACACCAATGGTCAGAGCCATTGGTTGAAGAAAGGAAGAGTGTTGTTGTTACTGAAGGTGAATCATCCTAACTCCAGTTCATCATTGAGGAGTTCCTCAAGGTGGTGATCAAAGTCCAACCATCTTCATGTACTTTATCAATGACCTCTGGTGAAGTTCCTGAAGACAGGAAGGTGGCTAATGTTGTTCCATTGTTTAAGAAGGGTAGCAAGGCCAAGCCAGGGAACTACAGACTGGTCAGCTGAGATCAGTAGTGGGGAAGTTACTGGAGGGAATTCTAAGGGACAGGATCTACCCGTATTTGGATAGACAGTCTGATTAGGAGGAGTCAGCATAGCTTTGCATATGGAAAGTTGTGCTTGCTGAACCTTTTAGTTTTTTTTTGAAGAAGTAACCAAAAAGGTAGATGAGGGTAGGGCAGTAGATGTTGTCTATTTCGACTTAAGCAAAGCCTTCGATAGGGTCCTCATGGTAGGCTGGACTGGAAGGCTAGGTTCCATGCAATCCAGGGATAGCTAGTTAGGTAGATTTAAAAATTGGTTTTGAGGTAGGAAGCAGAGGATAGTGATTGAAGGTTGTTTCTCAAAATGGAGGCCGGTGATCAGGGGTCAGTGTTGGGACCCTTATTATTTGTTATTTATGTAAATAATTTGGATGCAAATCAGTAAGTTTGTGGATGACATGAAATTAGGAAGTGTTGTTGATCATGAAGAAAGTTATCATAGATTACAGGGGGATCTTGATCAGTTAGGGAAGTGGGCTGAAGAGTGGCAAATGGATTTCAATACAGGTAAGTGTGAGGTGATGCATTTTGGAAAGTCAAACCAATGTAGGATCTATAGTATGAAAGGTAGGGCATTAAGGAGTGTAATAGAACAGAGGGACCTAGGAGTACGAGAGCATAGTTCATTGAAAGCAGCTTCACAGGTAGACAGGGTGGTGAAAAAGCTGTTTAGCATGCTGGTCTTCATCAGGCAGGTCACTGGGTATAGGAGTTGGGACATTATGTTGCAGTTGTTTAAGATGTTGGTGAGGCCACACTTGGAGTACTGTGTACAGTTTTGGTCACCCTGTAGTTACATTGAGTCAGTACAGAGTCATTGATGTAGTAAAAGTAATAACAGTACAGAGTAAAGTATTCACTTTGTAGCTGTGACAAAGTGCAAGGTCACAACAAGGTAGATTGTGAAATCATAGTCCATCTCATTGTGTAAGGGAACTGTTCAATAGTCTTATCACAGTGGGGTAGAAACTGTCCTTAAGTCTGATGGTACGTGCCTTCAGGCTTCTGTTATCTTCTACCCGATAGAGGAGAGAAGAGAGAATGTCCTGAGTGGGGTCTGATTATGCTGGCTGCTTCACCGAGGGCAAGAGGTAAAGACAGAGTCCAGTGAGGGGAGGCTGGTGTCCATGATGCGCTGGGCTGTGTCCACAACTCTCTGCAGTTTCTTGTGGTCCTGGGCAGAGCAGTTGCCGTACCAAACTGTGATATATCCAGATAGGATGCTTTTATGGGCATGGAGCCTATTTTATTTTCTTTACTTGCATATCTGTCTGGGAGAAATCCAGCTTAAACTGACTTCCTCCTTTTATTTGCATTAATTCTAGATAAATCCCAGCAGATTTTAAGATAGTAAAGGTAATATTGCTGCTTAAGGAAGTAGAAGCAAAATACAAAATCACAGACAATTAATGGTTGTCTGAGAAATGCTAAAATCTATCATTAGGAATAAGAGTTGTTCATAATGGCCCCTTGAACCTGCTCTGCCGTTCAGTAAGATTGTAGTGACTTACTTTAAACTTTAGCATGTGTGGGCTTAATCTTTTCTCATTGGACAACACCTTTACTGCACCACCTCCAAGTATATATTTCCTGAAATAAAGAGCTTGAGACTATCACTGTACTCCAAATGTGTCCTCACCATTGCTTGGTACACTTATAGCAAAACCTCACTACTCTTGTATTCTGTAGCAAAAGATTGACACTTGACAACAAATTGACACTTAAATAACTCCCAAATTACAATTAGACTAAGTTGGCATGATTTCAAGAAGTACAAATCCTGTTTAACAAATTTATTAGTTTTTGGGGCTTACTGGCAGGGTAGTTGAGTCAATGTAGTATATCTGGATTTTCAAATGAAGTTTGATAAGATACTGTAGATAAAGACAGGGCCTATAGGATTTGGGGTAAAATATTGGTATCAATGAAGGATTGCTTAGAGGACAGAAAAGAAAGAGAAGGAATTAAGTCTCTTTCAGATTGGCAGACTCCTATTTGTGTGGTGAGTATTTGTTTCTTGGTTATTTGCAATAAATGATTTGGATGATAGAACAGTCCAAGTTTCCTGCTGATATAAAGCTTGGCTGGAAAGTGGGAAGAACATGGAACATCTGCAAATGATATGGATAGGTTAGCCAAATGGGTTAGAGGATGGCAGAAGGAGTTCACATTGGGGAAATATGAGGTTGTGGTAGGATAAAAAGGCAGAATTTTTTAAAAAATGTCAGGTAACTGGTTACCTTGTACAGACTGATCTAGTTGTTGACTGAAGAAACACAAAGTAAACATGCTGGCATAGCAAGCTGTTGGGAAGGTAAAGAACGTTGGCATTTATTGTAAGGGAGTTAGAGTAAATAAATGAAGCCTTGCTGAGATTTTACAGGATTTTGCTGAGATCGCATTTGGAAAAGCATATATGATTCTAAGAGGAATTGATCAATAATACAGAGAGGCTGTTTACTCTCCATGAAGCATACAGTTTTAAGGGCATAGGCTTATTACAAGGATGCAGTCATTTAGGACTGAGATGAGTGATCTCTTTATGGAGAGGATTTTAACTCCGATATTTTCCAGCTCAGAGGGCAGTGATTGGTTGTTGAGAATATCTATTTGGATACCAAGGAAATACGGCAATCAGGTGGGAATGTGGACTTGAGTCACGAGCTGCCGTATTCTTGCAGAATAGTGGCTCAGATGTGAATGGCTATATTGCCTACTATTAAGATTGTGTATTTTTACTTTCCTCCCAACCTACAAATGCCTTACTCTTCCATTGGTATTTGGAACTATTAGGGGAAACTGTTGTCATGTGCTATACATGCTTTTCAATTAATTAAGCTTTGAGGTTCGTGATTAAGCACAACAAAATTGGCATTAAATCTAATTATTGTTTGTTGCAAAGTCTTTTCAAGAGTTCCATTAGGATATATTATAATAATTTTGTTCTTTAGACAAAACAGACTATGTTCAGATATATTTGCTTGATTAGTGTTCCAAAGGCCTCCAGTATCTAAAGGTTTAATTTTGAATCTTGAAACCTATGTAAGTGAAAAGTATTAGATTAGAAACAAATGGCAGGAAGATTGTATTATCAGGAATATACTGTTTTGACATTTGGCCTTGTGTGAATATTAACATTTCAATGAATACCACAAGTTCTTTGTTCTGGAAAGTCAGATATTTTTGTTTTATTTTGCAAAAATTAGTTGTGTCTTGAGGATAAAACTAATTTGCTGGAACTCATTAAGAACGGTCTGTTGTGGAATACTATTAATTGTAAACGTATCCATCGTTTTTTTAAAATGCTAGATTGCGGTTAAATAGTAACAAGTAAAATGGAGGAATTTTAATAGAAAAGTTCAAACACACTTTATTTATGAAAATTGAAAACCACTAAAAGTGAACTGAGATGTATATAAAAAAATAATTCTGGTGTGGTTGTAAGGGCTTTTAGATACAATTGGTGTTTGTTGAATTGACTTCTGCAGAAGGTAATTGGATGTGAATGTGCATAAGACTTTGGAGTTAACTACAATTAAGGTTGAAATTGATGTATTTTTGAAAATTGTGGTTCAGAGATGAGGATCAGGTGGGACAATGGCCCAGGCAGTTAACGTGCAGATGCAGCAAGTATTTTGCAGGGTAAGTGGCATATTAGCCCTTATTGCAAGGGAGGGTAGAGTTTTGAAATAAAACATTATTACATTTGTGTATGGCACTGGTGCAGCTGCACTCATTTTGGTCTCCTTGTTTAAGAAAGGATTGGAGGCAGTCCAGAAGAGAATCAATAGACTAATTCCTGGGATATGAGAGTTGTCCTGTCACAAATAGCTTAAAAAAAAGTTGTATCTCTGTTCTTAGAACTTAAGAATGAGGGTTGATCTTATTGAAACACAAGATTCTTAAAAAGGCATAACAAGGTTGATCTGGAATTGTTTCCGCAAGTGGGTCTCTTGAATGAGGGAACATGGTTTTAAAGCAAGGGGCAATCATTTAAAACTGAGGTGTATGGGAATTTCTTACTGAAGATGGTGAATCTCCGGAAGTCTCTATCCTGGAGGTTTATGGAGGCTGGATCACAAAGGCATTTAACGAGGTGGATGGGTTTTTTTTTGAAAGATTGAGGGCTCTGTGGAACTGGCATCGAAATGGAGTTGAGGTCTGGAGCAGATCAGCCATGATCACATTAGCAGACAGGCACAAGGGGCCAGGTGGCTACTCCTGATCCTATTATTTGTTTTATTGTGTGGAGTTAGGTTTGGCAATTCTTTGTTAATCATGTTGCATATTGTATTTATTCAAGTAGATTCCAAGATATTAGCCTGAATTTAATGAGTCAGATCTCAAAGAAGGTTGCCAGCAGGGATCTAGCAAGATCTATGCCACGAATTTTCCCCTTTTCCACTTTTGCTTGTAGTTTTGCAATAGCTCGCGTAAATCCTGGGATTCCATTACAGCAATGCCATCAAGCTGACTGACCTGCCCAACATTTGGACGAGTGCGTGAAGTAAAAACCACAAATTTTGTTTTATCTTTTAAATATTTTGCAAATAGAACTTATGGTAAATTAGGATAGAAGTATAAATGATGGGCATGTTTTTATAAAATTGTGTTTTAGAAGTATTATATTTTGAAGTGTTTGAGGAAAAGCAATCTGCATAAAATAGATGATAATCTTTGTTACCAATTTGATGAGGGTTACTGCCTCCAGCACCCTACTACTTGGACAATAAGCTCTTTGCAGTGTTTTGTGCAGTGCTAGCCTGACTATCCTGCTTTTACATTCCATAGGCCAGTAAAAACAGGTGTCCTGAAAATAAGAGGAAAAACTGTAGATGCTATAAATCTGAAATTAAAAAAAAACAAAATGCTGGAACCACAAAGTTGCAGAGAAGTTGGAGGGATGGATAGACAAAGAGAAGTTTTATGACAATAGGGGGTCAGGTTGTTGCAGGAATAATCTGTGAATGAAGTTTAACTGATTTATGGGTTAGTTAGACAGAGGGAATATGAACAAAGGAACATAAATTATGAAATGAGGGCAATTACAAAGTAAGAACACAAAGTTGCCCAATTCAGAGCTGTAGGAAGTGCCCGGTAGGTCAGTTTGTGCTAATAGAAAGAAAACCTCAGCTAGTTAACACAAATGGACTTTGGTATGGATAGAGATGAAGAAAATGAGTTACCTTGAAGTTGTGGTTTTTGTTTTAAGTAACTCACTTTCTCAAATTCAGCATTCGAGGGCCAGAGGGAGTGATAACTTATTTAGTGCACAGTTTAAATACTCAATTATACCTGATTCAACAAAGCTTAACAAGAATAGTAGATTAAAAAGGATAAACGTCTAATTGTTTCTGCATTAATCACAACTGTGAACCCTGCAACAGCACAGCATATGAAGGAGCTAATAGTGAAATCTGGATTTCTGCAGTCAGTTATGGAAGTGTTAAAGTTACATGCAAACGTGAATTAAAAGCTGGAGAAAGGTTACTTGTCCCCTTTTGGTCTGCTCCACCAGTTAATAAGAACATGGATGATCTGATTGAAGCTTAAATCTACATTTGTCTTCCACAGTGACCTTTCACCCCCTTGCTTTATCAAGAATCTATTGACCTCTGGTTTAAAGATTATCCAAAGACTTTGTTTCTACTGCTTTTGGAGGAATAGAGTTCCTCCACTCTGTCCCAGTTGTAGATTCTCCACAAGATGCAACATCCTCTCTATATCCATCCTATCAAATGGTTGTCCATTTCTGACATTGATGAAAAGCTCTAACAGATATATTAGAATGGTAAATATCAGGCTATTGAAGACCTCACTAGGAGGGTGATTCACATACTAAGCTGATATATGAATTATCAATAACATAATATTGCTGCAATTTTCTTGATCTGTTTGAGCAGTGATATTCCTAACCAGAAGGAATATTGATTCAAATGCATTAATGGGACATTTTAACAATGATAAAACTTGGGAGACAATATACAATTCTATAATCGCTTTCAAAATATTTTTGATTATTTTCATTTTTGGCATTGCCTCATTATTCACACAATATACTTAAGTAAATAGCTGAGTTTTATCTGTTCATAAAGCCCTATGCTAAGAAATGTTTGAAAAGAAATTCAAAATCTGGTTTATTATCACTGACATATGTTGTGAAATTTGTTTTGTGGAAGCAGTACAGTGCAAGACATAAAGACATAAAAATGACTAAGTTTACAAAAACAAATAGTGCAAAAGAGGAAAGATGAGGTGCCATTCAGAAATCTGATGGCGGGGGGGGGAAGAATCTGTTCCTGAAGCGTTGAGTATGGGTCTTCATGCTCCCCGATGGTAGTAGTGTGAAGAGAGCATTTTCTGGTATTCAAGCATAGATTTTCCAGTATTGATTCCTTTTCTGTCTTCTACTGATTTCCAGCAGCTGCTACAAATCTTTGTCAACCTCGCATTGAAATAGATGCAAAGCCAAAAGGGTCAAATTTCAACAGTTCCCTAACATGTTAATCGGTTAAAGTATTTCACTGAATAAACTAGACTGAAAAAATTACTAAGAGAACAAGCATCACCAGTCACTCAATGAAATTGTTCACTTCATTTTCCCTAATCTCAACAGTCTACGATCAGGAATATTATCCAATTAATACTACTTCTAGACTACTTTTGGCCACCAGCTTCCTTCCCAGCTTAGAAAAGAAGGCAATATTTAGTAATGTAAATTATAAAAATACAGTTAAATTCATAAACATCCATTTGAAAGGATGTTGACCAGGAGACTCTAACAAAGTCCAAATTTAACAAATACATGGATGAGGGTTTTAGCACTAGATGGGTTGAGGCAGTGAAGAGACCAGTGATGTTTTGGAAGTGAAAGTAAGCAGTCATTGTGATGAAGGTGGATATGAAATCAGAAATTCAGCTTATTCAAATGAGACACCAGGTCATGTTCTACTTCTTAGCCTGAAACAGTGGACAGGAAAGAGCAGAGTCATTTACTAAGGAATAGAGTTTGTGGCTAGACTAAAAATGATAATGATCATCCTAACCATTGACTCGACTGCCATTCAATGAGATTTTTTAAAAATTAATTTTATTTACAGTGTGGTAACAGGCCCTTCCGGCCCAATAAGTCTGCGCCGCCCATTTTAAACCCATGTTAACCTACCCGTACATCTTTGGAATGTGGGAGGAAACCAGAGCACCTGGAGGAAACCCATGCAGACACAGGAGAATCTACAAACTCCTTACAGACAGCGGGAATCAAACCCCGATCGCTGGCGCTGTAATTGCGTCACGCTAACCACTCGGCTACCATGCTGCCCAGATGATTATGTCCAAAATCCACCTTTGTCTCATTTCTTTTAATAATTTTGATTAATGTCTTTCTCTCTTAGATTTAAAATTAATAATTAATGGACTTGGTATTGATCATCATTTATGGAAGAGGATGATAAACTTCTATCAAGTGGATTTTGTTCATTTGTGGGATGTGGATAAAACGGGCAAGGCCAGGATTTATTGTTCATATCCATCTATCGTAGAGGATGCTAGTGAACCACTTGAATTATTGCAGTCTGCCTGTTGTAGTTTCTCCCACGTGGTGCCGTTAGGTAGTGATTTCCAGGACTTCCAGCAGTGATGAAAGGACCTTGATGTATTTCCAGGTTGGGCTGGTGTGTAGTTTGGAGAGAACTTGTACGTGATGGATTTCCGTGTGTATGCTTCCCTTCTAGGTAGTGAAGGTTGCAGGTTTGGCAGGAACTGTTAAAGAGAGGTCAAGTGATTGCAGTGTATTTTGTAGATGATACACACTGCAGGTAATGTTTGGCAGTGATGGAAGAGTTGATGCTTGTAGTGTGAGATGAGGAGTCTAGCACTGTTTTGTTTTACTCTGGTGCTAAGCTTTTTGGGTGTTGTTAGAGTTGAACTTGTGCAGGCAGGTGGAATTTCCACCACATTCCTGACCTATGTCCTGTAGTTTTTTTAAACAAAAGCTTTGGGAGTTGGGTGAGTTACATTGCAGGATTCCCAAGTTCCAATTGCTCTTGAAGTCACTTTTTAATATGTTTGGTCCAGTTACGTTTCTGGTCAATGATGACTTTGAGGATGTTGATTCTTGAGAGTTGGCAATAATGCTGTTGAATATCAGGGTAAATGATTTAACCCTTGTTGGGGATGTCCATTGACTGACGCCAGGCAGCTTTTGCCTGACTGCTATCTAGGTCTTGCTGCATGCAGGTACAAGTGGCTTTTCTCAGTTGAGTTATGAATGGACTTGAACATTATTGCTTAATAAACTTCCTATTTCTGACCTCATGATGGAGGGTAGATTTTGAAGTGGTTGAAGATGTTTGGACAGAATATACAACCCCTATAGGATCTCCTGTAGTCATGCCCCAAGGCTGAGATGATTGACTTCCATGTCCACAGCCATCTTCCATTGTGCAAGGTTTGACTCCAGCCAATGGGAAGTTTTCTTTTTAAGCATTGACTTCAGTTTTATTTGGGCTTCTGGTCACTGTCCTAATTGAACAAGACTGTTTCCAACTTTGGCATCTTATTTGATCACAATCTTAGTCAACCATTGTGCATCCTCTCTATTACAAAGTTGACTTGTATCCATCTGACAGGTTTCAAACACTGTTATTTCAGTACATCTATCCAGGCATCCAATGATGTTTCAAGTGAAGGCAATTCACTCAACCCTTCAAGTTCCAAGGTTCTCGTGTTAAATATAGTCACTTTAGTAAGGTAATAGTGGTTTGCTGGTGTCCGTAGAAGCATGTTTTACAGGTGGGGAGAGCAGTATATTCATGCAGGTACAGCAATTACAAGTGACTTGCTGCAAATTAGATTTAACCTTGTTCGATGTTAGTAATAAATGCTGCATGCACAATGCAGCCTTTTGATAAATTTTTTTGTACTTATCTCTTTTAGTGACTATTTATTCAAGCTGCTGCTGATTGGAGACTCTGGTGTTGGAAAATCTTGCCTCCTCCTTAGATTTGCAGTAAGTAAAGCTTTCGCTTTGGATATTGACCTTGGTCCAGTTTTTGTATCAGCTCTGTAAAACTGACCAATTAATTGCATGTGGTTAGTTACGTTTGGGACACTAAGATATTGATTGCTCTCTGCTGTGGCAAACACTGAAATTTAACTTAGTTTTTTTTCTTAATCCAAGTTCGTACAGCAGTGTTGTCATTGGGATTACAAGCAATCAGTTCAAGAAGTGAATGAAGGAACAGTTTGTGCTTAATTTTGAACATAGTTAAATATGGGCATGTGGCGTTTCAGCAGCATAAATAGCACCATGAAAAGTCTTATTATGACTTTCTGAATCTGAAGAGAATGTTCTGCACAATAGATCAGTAGCTGTAGTTGGGGTGATTTTAAATTTGTGACCAGCTGGGAACAAAAATTATGGTGAAAAAAGTTGAGTAATTATAAAGCCCATTGTCTTCTGCAGTTTTTCACATTGAAGATTGCATGTTAACCAAGTCTAGTGACAATATTTTGCTGAGTGAATTTCTACGTTCTCACTTGGAGTGGAAATGTACATCCTCCAAGGATCTTAGCAGAATGTATGTGACGAATGAACCACTTTGGTATCCTTCCCCTCCTGAATCTCTTGTTTGGGGTTTGGATAAGAATATGACCAGAACACCTAGAACCTGGAAGATATTAAATTGATTTGATAATTTGTTAATGATATACTGCGGTTTTGCAATGTGGTCAAAGTGAGTTCTATGTTTAATTAACCATTTTCTATTCTAAAATGGTATACTCTGCTCCAGGTAGCCACCTTTTTCCTTTTTCTTACTTTTTTTTTTCTTTTTCTAACTCTTTCCTTAGCCCCCCACCACTCCACGATCCTTCTTGAGACACTACAAAATGTTTATAAAAGAATTATGGTAGATGCAGTTTATTTTCATATTTGGGTCGAATAATTTGGGTCAAATAATTTATCTACTGTCTTCATTTCTCAAGTTAAAAATATGTCCTTAATAATTACTTATTCCTGCTAGCTTTTTGTATGTCTTTTGAGTTTACTCGATGGAAAGCAAATTGAACACGTGATATCCATTGAGAAACCTCATTTCAAACTGGTAGTAAGTTGTATTTTAAAATTATTGCATAATTGTCAGTATTTTCTCATTGCATAGGATATGGGAGTCAACCCCTTCTACTCAAATTTAAATAGTCATGAATGATTGGACGGCTTCACCTTAAATTGCCCTAAATCCTGTGCAAGAGTCACCATAGAAATAAGCAAATTAAGGATTTAAGTAGACTAGTTCTACAACAGTGCCATTATTTTTCTGTTTTTGTTGCTGTTTGGTGTGGAGGAAATTGACCTATTCACTTATGGTGCATGAATCTAAGAATCATATATTTTGGTTATTAGGGTAAATTTTAAAATATTAGTTTTGATAACTATAGCAACAGTCTTGTGCAGGGGTTGCACTTATGCCCAAGTGCTCACACTGAATTGTGATCTCACTGGAAATAGAATTCATTAGGGAACTTGTGGAGGCTGGTGCCCAGTTAGATAAATGCTGTTATTGCTTTTATTCATTTTTTAGTATGTGGGCATTGCTAGCTACAGCCAGTAGTTATTGGCCATCTCTAATTGTCATTGAGATTATGGTGGCATTGAGATTGTGAACTGTAACAGTCCTTCCAATGAAAGTTCTCCCAAAGTTTTGTTCTTCGCAGCCTTCCAGGATATGGACCCAAAGGCGATGAAGGAACAGAAATATATTTCCAAGTTGGGATGATATGCTCTTTGAAGAACCTGCAGATAGTATAGTTCTCATAGGCCTGCATGCCTTGTTCTTGTTAGTGGTAGAGGTTATGGATTTGGAAGGTTCTGTTGGATTAGCCGAGGTGCGTATCTGCAGTCTGTTTTGTAGAAGGGACACACTGTCGACACACTGCACCAGTGGTGGAGGCAATGAATGTTTAGGTTGTCAGATGGGGTGTCAATAAAGCAGGCTGCTTTATCCTGGATTGTCAGGCTTCTTAAGCATTGTTAGAGCTGCACTCATCCAGACAAATGGAGAGAACTCCATGCTACTTAATTATGCCTGTAGACAATGGAAAACACTTTGGGGTAAAATGAAAACTGAAAATGTAGGAAACATATCCAGCAGATTAGGCAGCATCGGTGGAAAGAGAAATAGTTAAAATTTCAGGTTGAAGACCCTTCATCAGAACTATGAAAGAGAGAAAACAAGTTGTGGTGGGTGGGGGAGAGACAAAGGACAGAGAATATCTCCGATAGGGTGGGACTAGGATTGGCGTGGTGATAAACTGCTAATGAAGCCATCTGGTTGATAGATTATTGGGAGCAGTTAGGAAGAGAGAAAGCGAACAAAGGTACTAGTAAAAGTTCTGAAGTGCAGGCGGTGCAGCTAGTAAAACAGCTGCCTCACAGTGCCAGAGACCTGGGTTCATTCCTAACTTAGTGCTGTCGACATGGAGTTTGCAAGTTCTCCCTGTGAGCACTTTGGTTTCCTCTGCATGTTGTGTTCCTCCACATCCTAAGGACATGCTCATTAGTAGGTTAATTGGCCACTGTAAATTGCCCTTCTGTAAAGTGTAGAATTGGGACAGTTGATGGGAATGTGGAGAAAATAACGTGGGATTAATGTAAATGGCTGATTGATGGTTGATGCAGACAGTTTCCTTGCTGTATCGTTCTATGGCTCTGACTCTGAAATCCCAGCAGATCAGGA
>JARFYF010000063.1:90229628-90240657 GCA_030265395.1 Rhina ancylostomus
GGGCTAAATGGGAGAATGGATCAGCTCATGATAGAATGGCGGAGCAGACTCGATGGGCCAAATGGCTGACTTCTGCTCCTTTGTCTTATGGTTTATGTAAAAACGCAATTACCTCCTAACTACCCTATCACAGATTGTTCTCTCCGCCCCTCCCGCCACCTACTTTGCAATTTAAAATGACCTTTTTTAATCTGTTTCCCACTTCTAACGAAGCACCTCCAACCAACACGTGAATAACATCCCTGAAACATTAACTGTTTCTCGTCTCAAGGATGCTACCTGCCCAGCTAAGTGTTTGCAGCATTCTGTTTTAAGTTCAAAACTTCCAACATCTAGTTTTCCTTTTGATTTTCATCACCTCATAATAATCCACTGAAACAGCTTAATGAGCCACTAAGTTCATTAGGAATGTGTTATAAATGGCAAAGCACAATGAAACAAAATTAAAGTAAGTTTAACATTAAATATTGAATTTAAATATTAACATTGTATCTTCTATTACTTACCCATTGTTTTTGTTGCTGCAAAAAGGCTTCTCAAGGTTATGGTTAAAAGGGCTAATTAAGATAAATTTTCCTAGTGCTTTGACAGCATCAAGGGAATCAAGCTGCAGCTCTGGATACTGGGCAGTCATCCTGCAAACCCAAGCTAAAGAGGCTCGAGCAGTCACCATTTGGATTTGTCTCCCGAGGTTTAGGATCTGTGACGAAAAATAAGTACCTTTCAGCTAAATCATACAGCTTATATACACGCTGAGATGAGACAATTTTTCATTTACTCTATAATTTTTCAAGTCAAGACTGAATAGGTTTTAAATGCAATTTATATAAATTAATAGAACTCGAGTAAACTTTAAATGCACAAGACAGCAACTGACAAAAGTTAAATTAATTTATCTTTTAACTAATAGAGAAGGCCCAAAACAATACCTTGCCCTAGACCTTTCATGAGCAACTTGAGCTTCAAATTTTAATTCTGAAGCTGGGAAATTGAAGCTGATAAGTCTGGTAGTCTGTGGGTCAGTGCCAGAAGAAATGACCACAAATGATGCCAAGAAATTCAACATTTATTTCATGGAAGGAAACCTTGCACCAACGCTAATGGATAGAAAAGGTGTAGAGGGATATGGAAAATGCAGCAAATATGCTAACTTGGACAGACATTTTGGCTGGCATAGACCAGTTGGGCTGAAGGGCCTGCTTCCTTGCAATAATAACTCTATGACCACGTCTGCCCTGGTGATAATTGAAACCCGCACTACCTCTTAGGATCAATAACCCATCCAGTTGTACAAATCATCACTGTTCAGGAAGGCAGACTACCACCTTACCTTGCCAACTGGACATGGGCCAAAAATGTTGCCTTATCATCAATACTTGTATCCTAAATAAAACAGTTTTGTTTCAGAGTAAGGCATTTGACTATATTCATCCAAGAAATGAAGAGACATGATTGAGGCTTTCGAAAATAGACCTCATTTTG
The DNA here is from genome assembly GCA_030265395.1 of Rhina ancylostomus. Classification (NCBI taxonomy): domain Eukaryota; kingdom Metazoa; phylum Chordata; class Chondrichthyes; order Rhinopristiformes; family Rhinidae; genus Rhina; species Rhina ancylostomus. The sequence goes on from JARFYF010000063.1 coordinate 90,231,111, forward strand.
TTTCATTAGTAAGGGTAGGAGAATGGTCATCACGTGAAGGTGGTAGGAATTTCCCGTCATTTCTAGAGAGTCAGGAACAGGTCGCCAAATGTGTCCTGTGTATGGATTCCCTGCAGTTCTCTTTAAGGGCAACAGGGAAGTTCCTGAAGGAGGAGGTGGCTGCGAATTGAGAGATGCAGGAGAGACTTTGCTTGACTACATCAGGGGTCAGTGAATAAATTCATGAAGATATTAACCCCCTACTATATTGAGATTCGTGTTACCAGCTTTAGCAATAGAGTAGAGATAATAAAGCCAATAGAGGTACAGAGTAAAGCCAAAAGGTAGGAAATAGTAGTTGCCAACCAGACTTGACAGAAATCAGAAGAAATGCTCTTTGAAGCTTCAGAGAAAAATGCAGAAATTTTTGATTCCTCAGTAAAGGGCAGGTCCACAAATAGATTCTCAGAGTCTGGACCAAAGACAAGTTTAGATGCTTCAATAAACCAGGTGGTAACAGAACTTTCATGTGCAAAATATATTTAGAGACAGAAAAGTAGGCCCAATTGAACCCAGATGTACGACAGGCCTCACAGATGAGAAGAGTGAAGGTATGCATCTTTCATGCCAACTGGAACAACATCAGTTATAGCAGTAACACAGGTAGAGAAGACAGAGAAATAAAGAAAACAGCTGAATTAAGGTCAAAGAGTAGCTCACCTCAGCAGGCTTAAGGGTCAAGCAAGTTTACATTTAAGAGTGTGATTTGCTGTATGGCATTTCACAACAGTCATCAAAGTAATCGTTGTGGGGCAGGGTGGGGTGGGGTGGGGGGGAAGAAGTGATCTAGTCTAAAAGTGCATACTGGAGGTAAGGAGAACTAACACATCTGGTATTGCTGGTAAGATATCTTTTTAAGCAAAAACATTCACTTATTTGTAGAAGAATGAAAAGATTTAAGACATAATTATCCACCTTATACCAAAGAAGAGAACATGTCTACAATTTCCATTCCCAATCTTGGTTCCATGATCAAGGAGAGACATAGATGGAAAAAAGTAGAGTCGGGTAGGATGGGAAGAGGTGTAGTGGGGGGAGAAAAGTTATGCTGGGCCCCCTTGACCATGTCGAAGCATGTATTAAGAGCAGAATGGTCATGTTCTGAACGCCTTGCATAACAAGAGAGAGAAATTCAAGCAGAGTTGTGGGAACGTTAACAGCATTTAAATAGGAACATTAATGTACACTGAAATCACTTGGTGTTTTCCAAAGATTGCCGAAAAATTCTTTAACATGAAAGGATCACAGCCAATGCTTTTTTGAAATAGATTATTAAAAAATCTGGAGAGCAGAGTGGAATAATTGCCAAATATACAGAAGGCATTTAAATAATGCAGAATTATTTACAGAGTTCAATATATTTTATATGTTTGGTCACCAATTTATGTGGACTTCTGAACTAAAGGTCAATGACTGAAGCATTATTTGTTTTCTCTTCACAGGAGGTGTTTGACACACTGAATAGTTCCAAAATTTTGTTTCACATCAGATTTCAAACATCTGTGTATTTTGCTTTTGTGTTTTATACCATTATGTCGCCTCTTAAACATACTTATCTAAATACCAAACAGGTAACACTGTAGAAAATATGACACGCTAAAGCTGAGGTATCACATTGTCACAGCACATCCCATGAACTACTGAAACTATTTATAATTTTTGGCTAATTAGAATTTCCCGCAGAAATGTACAGAGGGTCAACAAAATTCTGGGCTCAGGACGATCCTTGCAAGCAAACTTTTAAAATTAATCTTTGAGGTCAACTTTATTTGAACTCCTGCTCCATTACAATAAATCCACATTGGATCCTCACACAGGTTATGAATTTTAATTATAGATTCATAGAACAGAATAGAAACATAGAATCATACAGCACAGAAATGGGCCCTTCCAGGCCACTTTTTCTATTCCAACCATGATGCCTATCCACACTAATCCCATTTGCCAGCATTAGACTATCCTTCTATACCTTTCATAGGAAAGTACCTGTCCAAATTTCTTTTAAACTTTGTAATTGCATCCGACTCTACCACCTCCTCTAGCAGGTTGTTCCAAATAACCACCATCTTTGGTGTGAAAACTTAACCCTCAGATATTTAAATTTCTCCCCTCTTACCTTAACCCTGTGCCCTATAATTTTAGACACCTCTGCCCTGGGAAAAAAAGACTAACAATTCTATCTCTGCCCCTCATAACTTAATAAACTTCTTTCAGGTCATCCCTCAGCCTCCTACGTTCCAATGAAAATAAACCCAGCCTACCCAATCTCTCCTTATAACTACAGCCCTCCATTCCAGACAACATCCTGGCGAATCCCTTCTGGACTCTCTCTATTACTGCCACATCCTGTCTACAGTGCGGCAACCAGAATTGTACACAATACTCTATATGCAGTCTAAACAGCTGCAACATAACACCTAACTCTTAATGCCTCAGCCTAGTCGCACCTCAAGGATGCTTGCTTAGCCCACTGCTCTACTCTCTCTACACTCATGACTGTGTAGCTAGGTCATGAGTGTAGAGAGAGTAGAGCAGCCATCTATAAATTCATCGATGACACCACTGTTGTTGGCAGAATCTCAGATGGCGATGAGGAGGCATACAGAAGTGAGAAAGATTGGCTGGTTGAGCGGTGTCGCAACAATATCCTTGCACTCAGTGTCAGCAAGACCAAGGAATTGATTGTGGACTTCAAGAAGGGGAAGTCGGGAGAACACACACCAGTCCTCATTGAGGGGTCAGTGGTGGAAAGGGTGAGCAGCTTCAAGTTCTTGGGGATCAACATCTCAGGGGATCTATCTTGGGCCCAACACGTTAATGCAACCATGAAGAAGGCAAGCCAGCGGCTCTACTTCATTAGGAGCTTGAGGAGATTTGGTATGTCACCAAAGACTCTTGCAAATCTCTACAGATGTACGTTGGAGAGCATTCTGACTGGTTGCATCACTACCTGGTATGGAGGCTCCAATGCGCAGGATCAAAAGAGGTTGCAGAGGTTTTGTAGACTCAGCCAACTTCATCACGGGCACAACCCTCCCTGCCATCAGGGACATTTTCAAGAGGCAGTACCTCAAGAAGGCGGAATCCATCATTCAAGAAGGACTCTCACCATCTGGGACATGCCCCCTTCTTGTTACAACCATTGGGGAGGAGGTACCTGAAGACCCACACTCAACATTTTAGAAACAGCTTCTTCCCCTCCACCATCAGATTTCTGAACGGTCCATGAACCCATGAACACTACCTCGATATTCCTCTTTTGCACTATTTATTTATTTTTGTAACTTATAGTAATTTTTAGGTCTTGCACTGTGTTGCTGCTGCAAAACAACAAATTTCACAACATACGTCAGTGATAATAAACCTAATTCTGATTCGAAGAGGTTAGGGAATATTGAGAGGTGAGGCCGTGGAGGGATGTCAATATAATCAGAATCTTAAAAATGAGGCATCGTCAGGCCAGGAGTAAGAGTTTTAGATGTGTTTTCTAGCCTTCTCCACTCATTGCACGGACATAAGCCAGCTACACCGTCAACAACTCCAGCCCAATTAAGATTCGTTTAATAATGTCTAATGTATTTATCATTTATGATATAATTATCCCCCTCTAACTTACTTGCACAGGGAAAGGGGAGGAGGGAGGTGGGTTGGTAACCTGTTGTCCAGCCGCTATTATTGTGTTGACCTGAGATGAGCACTCAGATTGTAACACTCCGACTGCCCACCTCCCTTCATCAGCTAGTGTTTAAATGCGGTGCGTGTTCTGACATTGTCATAAAAACTATTGAAATCCCGCCTTCAGTCCTTGATCTCTGCTCTTCACCAAGGCAGGAGGAGGGAAGTTGTAGTACTCACTGTTTCCTGATTACAGTGAACAGGAAAAGGCCAGGGTCTTTGTCCTGATCACTGTGCAGGAAAACACACAGTACAGACCTCAAAGCAAGCACAAAAGCTGGCCCAGCTGTAATCCAACTCACTCCCTTCGCCTGCACACTTCTCTACAGACAACTGACACGTAGTCTCGACTCACCCATGACAAGCAGGCATTTAGAAAAGATGCTGGAGGGCAGCCATGAATTGTACTTCTGAGTCACTGCTTTCAGGAGAGGAGAAATACTGAAAGAAAATCTCAAATCACCTACTCACTACATAAATCAAACCCGATCTGTCATAATAACGGAGCAAAGAGCCAAGGCATAGGATTTAAAGCTCAAGCAAGCTGTATGTATAAGGACCTCAATTCTTATATGCATTCTCCCAAACCAGATACGGCTAAATGAACTGTTATGTCTGTAACTAAACAGGAGATAATATGCTAACAAACCCAAAGGTGAGATAACATTTCAGCTTTCAGTGAGCAATTTTCTCTCCTGAAAAAAAATGTAAACTCTCCAATGGAAAGATTAAAATGCTCCACTTCCTGTTATGTTACAGGGCTGTAGCTTTTAACCAATGGTTCTGCAGAGCACCAGATGGGCTGGTTGCCAAGAACAATAGATGTATCTATCCAGGTGCCCCATGTAACACACTCTCCAAACCGCACTTTGAAAAGTGAGCAACTGCTTGGTTGTAGATTCAAGCAGAAAACAGAAATAAATTGGTTTGAGTTTTGAGTAAGAAAATGTTTAAGAGGCTTGAGTGAGAAAATGTTTTAGGAGTAAGAAAATGTTTGAAGTAAGAAAATGTTTTAGGAGTAGCTGGGATTTAATCCCAGATGAGTCTTCAAACAGAGCAGAATTCAACAGCAGTTTGGAGCCCTCAGCTGCCACACCCCAACAAATAAAATTCACTCATGAATTGGCACAGTCAGTATGAAAGAAGGAAGACAGACTTGCATTTATAGAGCCCCTTAAAGGACTACAGCCACAAATTAGGATTGAGAAATAAGTGCTGCCATTGCCAGTAACACCCACATCCTGAGAAATGAATAAAGAAATTTCATAGCTTCAGATTATTCCAAACATCTGTAAATTACTCCATAGTGTTGGCAAGCAACAAAAAACAATCACATTGGAGTTGATGGGCAAGTGAGGGAGAATAAGTTCCAGGGTATGGGTTAGGACTGCTGGAACCGTTCTGCTGGGAGCTGGCATGGACCTGATGGACTGAATGGTCTCATTCTGTGTTGTAATAAATAAGCAGGTAAAACACTGTGCAATTAATGAAGTTTTTATGTAAGTGTAACAACTATTATACTATAGGAAAACATTGCAAGGAACTTCCACACTATAAATACCCATGAAGAGCAAGATAGTAACAATTATGTTTTAGAGATTTATTGGGGGTTAAAAATTGGCCAGAGCACCAGGGAGAACTCACCTGCTCTCCTTTGGAATAGTTCTATGACTCTTTCTTGTCCACTTGAGAGGTCAGTCGGGTCTACAGATTAATGTTTTATCCAGCACCTCTGATAGTGCAGAGGTCTCAAAGCATTGCACTAAAGTGTCAGCCTGCATTGGAATGTTAACATTCTCATTTTTGTTTACAAAACTCTTGACAGAATCACGTCTCCTGATTTTTGTAATTTTCTTCAGCCCCACAACCTTTTGAGATTGCTGCACCCTTCCAATTGAGTCTCTTAATTATCTTCAATAGTAATCGCCATTAATCCTCCCAGCTGTACTTTTTACTGTGTATGCTGCACCCCACTGATCCGATATATCAGGTGAAACTTAAGGAAACTGTATCCTTTGGGGGAGAAAATGCATTCCTACCTAAGAATTGACATGCTTCACTTTGACACATAAGAAAATCACCTTTTTTTTGACATGTTCTGTATCAAACATCTCTGTTATTACAAATATCAACTTTAAATGCAAGCACAACATCCCAGACAGGATTTGCCTGTCTTGGAGACACCATTCAAAGACATGAGGAGATAACGTGTTATTACCACCGACCAAATTAGCCTGGCTTTAGGCATGTGGTCACTGCAGTGCTTGGAATCTTCATCCAAAAAAAAAGTGACCGCTGAACTTCAGAGTAATTATCTAGGCTGTATATCTTTGCACTTTGGATAGTTAAGTGTAATGTAGATATGATCTTCAGCAGAACCAAATGTTTTTCCACAAATCTTTACTAGCTTAATAGTTAACTTGTTTACCTGCTTTGCCTCCTCTTTCCTCATGTAACTGCAACTTTCCATTGCCCAGTGGTCAGTAGCACTAACAAAATGCAGGGAGCCTGATCAAATTACTGGCAGCCAATATTTGACTAAAGTATAGACGACGACATAATATCACTCTAAATTTCCAAACCATCAATCACACAAATTTTGTTCAGCAATATGATTGTAGAATGAGCTGCTGGCAGGCTTTCAGTTTCTTGATCTTACTATATCAGCATGTTAGCCAAAAGTCTTTGAGATTACCGAACTAGAACTTCTTTCAGATTCTGCCAAGTAAAGGCACTTCAACAAAAAGCTGATTGCTAAACACAAAGATGCACCAGCCGCATGTTTAATGAATGTCATTAAATTTCTTCTGGGTCCAATGTGTGTATGACATGCTTACACTTATGCAAGAAGGTACCCAGACATGCATAATGGCATCCAATGGCAAATAATGCACAGCTGAACACCGTGTGTGCAAGATTAAGTGGAAAAGGTCACTCTTGAAAATTTTAGGAAGAGGCAGGTGTTTACAATGTTTGTGAGGCCTACAAAGTTCATTGGGGCATGCTAACCAGGTCTGTAATCATACTACCATCAAGTAGTTCCCCTGTATAAAACTGTATTTAATCCTCACTGTGTGCCTGAACATCATCCTGCATCCTTCTCCAATCTCCCAAGCCCAAGCTCACTACAGACCATGGCCAATCACAGCCCTGATTCTCTCCTTCCCCATCTCAGTGGCAGGTTCCAACCCTGAACCTTCCAGCCAATCGAGGTGCCCTTTCAATTCCTGACCTAATCCTCAAGATCCCAATGCTCCTCTCCTTACTGAAGATCCCACTTTCTTAGTTCCCAACCACAACCCTTACCCTACATCCCTTGAACCATGACCTATCTGAGTTGCTCCAGCCAAGGAAAGGTCTTCATAGCACAAAGTGTGCAAGACTTGTGCTATTACACATAACATTTTGGGCCTGATGGACAGTAGGATTTTGCATGAGACGGGGGGGGGGGGTGGTACACCTAAAGCATATGAGGACCAACTGCACACTCCTGACTTCATACACCTCTCTCAGGAGCTATATTCTAGGCCATCATATGGGAGATAGGAGCTTGCCCCTTTAGCATTAGAACATTTTATTGTATGGTGGCTTTAAATGTTGTAGTGGCTGATAAGGAAGGATAAAATTAAAACAATCCTGGATAGAAATTTATCTTTGCTCACCAGTACTGAACTTATAATATCAGCTTCCTGCCTTCCTTCCCTGCCATTATTTGGTGCCATTGGGCAGCTAATTTATAGTGCCCAGTTAGTGCTGCTGACTAAAGGGAAATTGCTATGCCACTTAGCTTTCAGATTTTACTTTTTTTTTAACGTTGGACAGATCTGAATAATGCCAGTTACATATGCGGCAAAGGCACAGGGCACAGAGCTCCTTGAAGGCAGCAGAAGCTGGAGGGTATAGCTGATGGTTGACTAGTGATGGCCAATGGTCCTGCTGAAAGAAAAAGTCAAGGCCTGTGGAGCCCTGTGTTCATTTCAGTAAATCAATCAGTCATGAGTTTCTTATATTCCTAATATGAACATTAAATCACACATCAAGCATCAGGTTTCACAGATTTGGTAAGCATGTAATAATGTAGTGGTACCTAAAATATATAGTTAAACAGATCTCCTGAGAGTTTAGTTTATAATTCAGTTTTAGATGTTTATAAATCCAAACATACATTATAACCTGCTCATTTTTATATATTTCTCCTAATCCTGCTATATGACAATCCACAAAATTTGCAAATCAAAATTGTATAAATATTAAAATACAATTCCATGTTATGCAATATAAGTTGGCACTTACAGAATAGGTACAGGTCATTCATTCCAGCTGGGCTGCATCAGTATTTATGCTCCAAACGGATCATCTCTAGTTCCTTTGCAATATAAGTTATTCCTTTGTCCTTCATGTGCTTATCTAGCCTCGTCTTCACCTGATTACCTCTATTTAATCATATGAAAGAATTTGGTTGATTTACATTTTATCAATAACTTCAGTTTTAACAATTTCTCTTTTTTTTGCACAAATCCATGGATCCCCCCCCCCTTATTTTGTTGTCTTATTGATAACTTCACATCTAATTGGTATTCCACCAAGCAGACCATTTAATTATAAGTCTTCTTTGATCAGCACTGCTTCCTATCAGGCCTTTTGCAAAACCAACCATTTTACGTGTTTATCAACTGATTAAGGTTCTCTGAAATATCAGAAATAGTATTTGCTTTAATTAAATTTACTGAAGTAACTATACTGGCCACAGCTTTCAAGGTCAGCCAAGTTCAACAGCTATTAGCTATTGTATTAAATTGAATTAAACTCCTCCACTAAAAAAAACTAAAGTTTTATATTTCCAGAACATAAAGAGAAATCAATACAGCAAAAATTATCAAACTTCAAGACAATCTGATTAACTCTCTCTTCACACTTTAAATTGTGCATTTGTGTGAAATTGAATCACTAAAGTTGTAGCCAGCAGAGACCCAAATCCATTGACGTTATGGGGAACTTCGGCCGTCAAGGTGACTGGTGTTACAATGCCAGTGGTGGAGGTGAACCACCGATTGGGTTGCAGCTTGTGACACAACTCATTGATGGCTTTCTCAGTGAAGTAAAGCCTTTGTCCTTGAATCATCATGTGTCAGCTTCCATGAGGTAGGTACTAAGCCCTTCATGCTCCCTGACCACCCAATAATCCCTTATTTCCCTTTTTTTCCTCTTCCTCTTCAAAATAAAACAAAATTCAAGAGTATCCCCACAGCAACCACTTGCATTTATAGACTACCTTTAATTTCAGACATTGACAGGACTGTTATCAAAAAATTGATACCGAGGTACATAAAATAATTTTAGAATGGGTGTCCAAAAGCTTAGTCATAGGGGAAGGTTTTAAGGAGTGTGTTAATGGAAAGAGATTGAGTAAAAAGGGTGGAGGGGTTTAGGGAGGAAGTTGTAATACTTAGGACCCAGGGATCTGAATGTACAGCCGTTTTTAGATTTCGGAAACAATTAGATTTAGGGATGCTCAACTGACTTAAATGACAGCATGGCAATGCACTCAGCTGGTTTAGGTCAGTGCTTGCATGACTGGCCAGAAAAGGTGGCTAAAATTGCCCAAGCCAATAAATAGACAAAGAAAAGACATAATGCGGACTGTCCAGTTTGGATCTGTACTTCCCAATAGATTATTGGTTGTTTTTGCACCTAGCAGAAAATAAGGATGCAGACAATACTTTGCAAATTTTTCACTTAATCGTCAAAAATCCTCCAACATCAAAAATGGGACAACACTGACGGAATGCTGCTGTTTTGGAGGTGCCATCCTTGTACTGAGATAGTAAAGTTT
>JARFYF010000063.1:90357179-90370639 GCA_030265395.1 Rhina ancylostomus
ATGTTAATTGTGCCGTGAAAATCTAATGTTCTTAACCTCAAAGCTGCTGGTGCAGTTTTTGGCAACAAATTGACTGCCACATTTACATACATAGAATAGTACAGCATGGGAAAAGGACCTTTGGCCCATGATGTGTGCACCAAACATAAAGCCAAATTAAACCAAATCAAACCTCTTCTGCCTGTACATGATCGATGCAGCAATCCAACAGCCTCTTAATCACCATATGGTATCCGCTTCCACTACTACTACTGGCAGCTGGTTCCAGGCACCTACCACTCTGCATTTAAAAGAATCTCACCCCATACATCACCTTTAAACATTCTCCTTCTCAACTTAAATGCATTTCCTCCAGTACTTGACACTTCTTCCCTGGGAAAGAGCTTCTGACTGACAATCTACGCCTCATCATTTTATAAACATCTATCAGGTCTTCCCCCCCCCCCCCAGCTTCTGACACTCCAGAGAATATGACAAAAGTTTGTCCAACCTCTCCTTATAGCTCATTCTCTAACCCAGGCAGCATCCTGGGAAACCTCTTTTGCACTCTTTTCACAGTCTCCACATCCTTCCTGTCATGGGGCAACCAGAATTGCACACAATACTGCAAGTGCAGCTGAGCCAAAGTTTTAAGTTGCTGCAACAGGACTTCCTTACTCTTGTATGCAATGCCCCAGCCAATGAAGGCAAGGCTGGCATATACCTTCTTTAACACCCTATCTCCTTGCATGGCCACTTTCAGTGAGCTATGGATTTGGATCCTATGATCCCCCTGTATATTAATGTCATTAAGGGTCCTACCATTAACTAAACTTTCCCCTACATTTGACCTCCTTGCTCATTAAATTCCACCTGCCATTTCTCCACCCATATCTGTAACTGATCTGTACCCTTTGACAGCTAACTACAAAGTTCCACAATGCGTTGCTACATTTATGGTATATTTGTAAAATTTGAGAGATTGATATTTTGGAACAAAGACATTGCTCTCACCAAGATGGATTTCTGCGACTCAGTACACTGGGTCCTTGAAGTCATCTTGGTGAGGGTGACAGTTTGGTATATAGATGTTGATCATGGACTTTGTACAAATCTACCATAAAAATTAACATTCATTTTGGTTCTTATTGTAACATCCACATTATTTCCCTGCAACTTTTAATCATTGAAAATATCTATAAAATTGATATTTAATATGTCTCAGTATACAAACATTGGATAATGGACGAATGAAACCTGATGCAAAAATCGACCAACAGCAGTATAGATTTGAATGAGTTAAACTATCTGAAGGATGGGAGCCAAGAGGCCGGGAAAGGGAGAGTGAGAATACCTGGAGAAAACTATAAGCATGATTTAAGGGTTCACCAGCAGTAAAATGACGAGGCCTATCAACCCAAATAATAAAAAGTACCACATCAACAAGCAATAAAATGATTACTCTACTATTATATGGCCCAAGTTAAATTGCTGTTTACACATCGAAACAAATGATTTGCAAAGTTAGATCAACACTTCGTTTCTGAAGGCATCAATGACTAAAAGAGCACATGGGATTCTAAATGTATCGTGCTTATTGAACGGATAATTTTATGGATTCTTATTTGATGTGAACTTCTGCCCTTTCCCGGAGATCTGTTTACCTAGAATTGTTCATAGAATTAGAATGCCACCCAAAGATGGCACTTTTGCTTCAATGAAAAGCACAGGAGAGAGTTGTTTCAAATCATCTCTTTTATTTGTGTTCTAAAAGTAAATATACATACTACAGTTATAAAAGAACCTGGGCATGCACATCAACCTATTCAGGTTCTTCAGCGAATCATTTTTTTTCCATAGGAATTTCACCATTTACAATCCATAGTTATTACTGTACATACAGCCCAAATCACTGCAAACTATGATTATGTCCACCATATCTTTACACTGTGCAAATCCTCAATAAAATATGTATTAGTGGCAAAATAAAACAAATAACCAGAGCAAAGTCTTGGTCCCTCATTCGCCAAAGAGCTCAGGATTGTGAATTACAGCATCTTCTGAAATGTGCTCAGCTACTGCCTGCACTGTTAAATTCTGATGTTGGAAATGGCTGCAATAGTATTTGCATCTGTTCCATTTGAATCAGAAAGAACACCAGGCAGACCAGTGGCTTGATGAAAACAGGGTACACAACAGTAGCAGAAGTCAATATTTTATCAAAGGAGCTTTGAAATACCCCCAAAGGACGTTTCTGAATTAGTAATAAAACATAACATTAAAGGATTCACCAGGATTTCAGTGTCAAACAGAATCTGAATATCCAAATTTCCAATTTTATGAATGTCATTGCTAAATTAGCTAAAACAAATTTGTACAACCCAGCACAACAAAAGAAAAATAATCTGCAAATCCTTCCACCTGATATTTACAGATTTTCCTAATATAAACATCCTTAAATGACTTCAATATAAATAAATATACAACACTATTGTATTATCCATACTAGAGCACTCCAGAACTGCTGACCAATAAATCATCCGGATTACTGAGTCATTTTCATTTTGAGAAAGCTAAAAGAAGTCTTATTTTAAAATGTTCATAAAATAAAGCTAAGATCCACCGCTCAGTCTGCTTTGTCATGAGACCTTACCAAAGGTGTTAATGTGGCTGGAAACATCAGCACCTTGGCATGCATGAATGACAGATCAGGAAGGCTTGCTATCACCTGGGCAGCTTCATTACTAAGAATTTCTTCCTTTTTTGGTTTCCTGTGAAGCAGAAAAAAGTTATTACTATTTTCTACTTTAAATCTGTTGTGCAACTGCAAAGATGACTATAAGACATGCAACACTAAACTTTTAATCTGATTGTTGCAATAAATCTTCCAGAGGACAAGTACTCCAAACTTTTATTGAAGTCACAATGATTCCAATATAAAAACATTAATGTTAATCCACAAGGTTCATGAGGGAGTTAAGGCATCGATATAATGTACTCTTTATAGCACCTACAACTTGGTAAAGGTCCCATGAAACACTTTGAGCCACATTAGGAGATATTAGCCTGTATTTTATAGTCAGCAATAAGTTTCTAGCATTTGCCACTGCCCACAAATATCTAGTAGCCTCTTCACCTTTCCTGAAATTTATTTACAATCTGGTGTCAACAGTAGGGATCCCTGGCATCCAACTATAATTATGGTAGCAACCAGGCTCAGCCAATACAATACAATAATTAATTTTCACAGGAAGCCAGGGGAAACCCTAACTTTAATTTGTTTTCAGTAAAGTGATTAAAATTAAGGATTAAAGGATATGACACTCAATTATCAAACTTTAAAATCCTCAAATCTATAGAAATTTAGCATGGAATGAAGTCTTACATTCATAAATACAAAACTAGATTTCAGAGTAACTACTGCTTAATAGACTGTTTAACAGGTCTTGTCACACTTCAAGAGTCCCCGTCAAATCAGGAATACCATATAAAAAGCCCCATCCCGACAAACATTTCCAAATGTTAGGAATCTCAATTGTGCAGTCCATGGAGGAACAGGGTATCATAGATGCTGAGTTCTTAATTTCCATGTTTAACTGCACAAATACAGGCACCAGATACACAGTCCATTTCAGTCTTTGTTACAACTGCAAAACATCTAGCTCACAAGGACAAGATGCAATTTTTAAGGAGAATATTAAAGGTTTATGCAAGAAGCTGGAGTAACCCCACCAGTCACCTAGTCTGCTCTGCCATAAGACCATGGTTGGCCTCAACATCACCTTTCCCAGTCTCCCCATATCCATCGACTCCTTCGTGGATGTCTATCAGTGCGTTTTGAATAAATTCAACAATGCCTCCTCCGCAGTTCCCCCAAGAAAAGAAATTCATAGAAATTCCTCCTTGCCTTTGTCTGAAATAGGTGACCCCTTATTCTGAAACTGCACCCAGTTCTAGATACCCCACCAGGGAAAACATCCTCTTAGAATCCATGCTATCAATCCCCCTCAGAGGGTTATGCTTCGGCATGATCACCTCAATCTTCTAAATACCAATTGGGGGGGGGGGGGAGGAGGGATATTCTTCAAATGAGTGAAATTTAGAGAGATCTAGGTGTTTTAGTGCATGAATCACAGAAAGTTAGCAGGCAGGTGCAACAAGTAGTTAAGGCAAATGACACATTGGCCTTTATTGTAAAAGGGTTAATGTTTAAGAATGGAGATTTTGTTTCAGTTGTACAGGGTGTGGGTGAGGCCACACCTGGAATTTTGGAATGTTTGATCCCCAGACAAAAAAAATAGTAGCATTGGAGGCAGTACCAAGGAGATTCATCAGGTGAATTCCTGGAATGAGTGAAGTCAGCTGTCCCATCAAGAGAAGACAACAGTTTGGGTTTGTATTCTCTTGTGTTAAGAAATGAGGGGTGACCTTATTCAAATATGTTATACCCTTGGGGGCCTTGACAGGGTAGACATTGAGATGTTTTTACTCGTAGGAGAGTCACAATCAAGGGGTCACTTACAAGGGGCTGGTTGTTTAAAACTGAGGTGTGAAGAAATTTCTTTGAGTAGGGAATCTCTGGAATTCTCTGCCCCCATGGGCTGGGGAGGCCAAATCATTAGATGTATTTAAGGTGGAGATAGATAAATATTTGAAAGATTGAAGAATTGTGGGTTACAGGGAACTTGGCACAGAAGAGAGTTGAGGCCAGTGTAGATCAGCCATGATTATATTGAATGGTGGGGCAGGATCGTGGAGTCGAGTGGCCTACTCCTGCGCCTGCTCCTATTTTGTTGTGCACTTGCTCAACCTCCATTTGTTTACCCCTTAAATCCTAGAATAAACCTGGTGACCTTTCTCCACACTCTTTCCTTAAGTATTCCTGGAGGAGTCTCGTCAGTTGCATCAAAAACTTGCCTACTTTAATGCTCCATACCTTTTGCAATGAAGGCAAAAATTCCATTATCCTTCCTAATTACTTGCTGTACCTGCATGCCAGCCCTGTTTCATGCATCTGGACCTCCAAGAGCCCTAAATACCGCCACATTTTGTAGCCTCACTTCCTTTAAGTAATTAGCTTTCTCGTCATTTCTTCCAAGGAAAACAATGTAGTCCATCGGCCAACTCCCTATCCACTCACTTAACCACCACTTCCCTTTGCCTCCTCCCATTTGTTAAATCACTTATCCTTCTCTCATCAACAAATCTATTGTGTTCTATCATTAATATAAACAAAAATATGAGACCCCAGTAGTAACCTCAAAGGCATCCCACAAGTTAAAGATTGAGAACCTGAGAGTGCTCTTTTACCCTGCTTTCTGTTTGTTAGCCAACCACCTATGCATGCCAATATATTACCCACCCCCACCCAGTACACTCATATGTCATTTATCTGTTTCTTACACCCTCAAAAGAACTGTAGCAAGTTTGTCAAGCATGATTTCCCCTTCATAACACTGTACTGTCAATGTTTAATTGTCTCGTGATTTTCTAAATGTCCTGCGCCAAGGGCAGGCACGGTGGTGTAGTGGTTAGCATAACGCTTTTAGTGCCAGCGACCCAGATTCGATTCCGGCCACTGTCCGTAAGGAGTTTATGTTCTCCCCGTGTCTGCGTGGGTTTCCTCTGGGCGCTCTGGTTTCCTCCCACATTCCAAAGGCGTACAAGTTGGGAAGTTGCGGGCGTGCTATGTTGGCACCAGAAATGTGGTGACATTTATTTCACTGTTTCAATGTACATGTGACTAATAAAGAAATCTTTACTTGCTTAATAATGAATCCCAGTATTTTCCCCAATGATAAAGATTAGGCTATGTGGCCTACATTTTCCTGCATGTTGCCTCTCTCCTTTCTTGAAGGCATTAAATTTGTAGATTTCCAACCCTCTGAAATCTCTCCAGAATCTGGGTATTTTGATGGAATATAAACAATGCAATTACCACATCCACACTTCAAGTCACTAAGATGCAGGTCCAGGCGACTTGTTAATCTTTAGCTTAGCTTGCCTACCACGTTTTCTCTAGTGATAGATTGTAGAGTTCCTCCTTCCTCTTGTCAATTTGATTATTATTGGTTGAAGACTAACAGTCCACAAAGAGAGTGATCTAAAATATCTTGAAAGAAAATCTGAGCCTAGCATCAAGACAACCAATGGGACATGGAGATTTCAAAACTGATTCCAATTTCACACTAATCATTAACACTTTCATCTTGTAGAAAAATAACAGGTTCAAAATACTCCTTAGGATTCCATTAAATAATGAATAGATTTGTACATTATACATTACTGTTAAAGTATATTTGATTATTTAACAAGATACCCAACTGATGCAAACTGCAGTTCAAGCTGCCTGCTGTATAGGATTTTAAAGGAATCGATTTCTTACCTGCTGGATGTGCTTGTCTTCTCTGCTGTAGACATTAGCCGTGCAAATGCATCGGTCATTCGACTGACTGCATTAGAGCCTTCCAGTTTGGATGTAGTCAACTCGTACAATTCTGGATCAACGCCTAAAGAAATGCAAGCACCAGAATCAGACAGTTTAATAGAGCATAGGTGCATAATTACAAACAAAATTTGAAACCCAAGGCTCCAATTTCTGTAAACATCTGATTTATATAAAAGCACTAAATGGAGGGCAAATTTCCAATTCTTTTTGTGTCCAGTGCGACATGAACAAGATGACATTTTCTATACCATTAGCTGAGTCTTCATTGTTTCAAATGCTGACATTTCACCATGTGTAACATTAAATATTCTATAAAAGCACAACATTGAGATGACAAGTTTAGACAGACAATTATTTACCCTTCATCCATAAGGGTGTATGCATTTGTTTGTTTTTAATGTAATAGTAATAGTTACATTAAACTTTCAAATTTTCTGATAGAACAAGTTTTACTATTGAAGCTTGCATTTACTATTGAAGCTTGATGAATGTTTCACGTTTTATCATTCTCAATGCTGTGGCAACAAAGTGCAAACGTTGGTTAATTTTTACCTCTACGTTTTGTTGCAACTCATCAGCAAATGACTCATCTAAACTTGGAATAGTTAATGACAAAGAATGCAATGTGGTAAACAAATACATTTGTCCAAGAAAATTGTTATGGAGAAATAAATGTGGATTATTACAGTTGATAATAGGATGGAAACAACAATCACAGATCACAATCGTCACATGGAACATGCCAAATCTTATCCCACCTACTGGTGAAAGACAAATGACAAACATACAAAAATCAAAAAACTAAGGTGAGTGCTGAAAAGCAAGCAATTCTATCTTGGATTCATAGAATTCAGTAAGTGAATAGGGGAAAAAAGTCTGGCATTGACAAATCTTAGGTCAAAAGGGAACTCTCTATGGGTATATTTTGTGCCAACTATAATTTAAACCCATAAAATTGCTGAGGTGTCTAGACATTTCAGATCATTTGTCAATATAATGACAAATTGTTTTTTCTCTTCTGGATATGCTTGTTTAGATAACGTACCATGTTCTTGAATACCAAAGACCTACCTTCATGGTTACAAATACTAGTGAGATTTGTTGTGGAAGTACGGGCCAAACATGTTATTTACTGGATAAAAATGTGTGAATTGGACAAAAAAAAAATCTAAAGTAGGATCATAAATAAGATCTTCACCAGCAAGACTGGTGAATGCTTTCCAAACTGGTCAGAATGCTTCAAGAAAGCAGAGGACACAGACACCATCACTTAAGATTCCAATCTAGAAGAAACTTTTAGTTTCTTTTTAAAATTTGTGCAAGCTCAGCAGACTAAGTCTTCAGTGAGTGTAAGCACTACTTTATTGATTTGAATGCATTAGCAGAGTTGTGAGTTTTATCCTAGTATGGAGTAAGCTGATCCAAGCCAGGGCATAGGCAGAAATCCTTGTGCATTTGAACCAGATTGAGCATAATAGAAATGTTTTAAACTTGCAATGCATGTAGTCATATGGTTTTCAATCAGGTTTCTGCCATCCATTGCATTATTTTGTTAACATGTAGGTCCCTTAGTATTATGCAATTTGAAAACATTCTTTTCAAAATGATCATTGAATGCTGCTCCTCTGTTACAGAAATTTCCTGTATAAGCAAATAGTTAAGTCACTAAATAATAAGGGCTTGATTTTTTTTCCCAGTATTAAACAATACAAGCCAAAGGTTAAGTCCGAAGGCCTTCTTGGAAAAAAATTGTCCAAACCTCCAAATAAATTTCATGCTGACAATAACTGACAACTGCACAGTTTACACTTTCTGAAAGGATTGTGGTTTTTCAAATTCACATTTAAACAAGTGAACAACTAATTGTCTTTGGGATATGGTGGTCAGTGATGTGTTAGCAATGTAAACAAAGGAGTAAAAGCAAAAATTCAAAAGGAAAGCACAATTAGACAGAATGACAATATTGCCAAAGTTGTTCATGGGCAGAGATTTTTTGTCCCAAGAGCCTAGCAAAAATTGTTTGAAGGTTCTCCAATATTCAACCACGCAACTAAAAGCCTCAAATGAAGGAAAACCAATAACATGTTGTGACTAATAAGATCACTGATGCCGTACCAAATTAGTGACAATGCAAAGTTGGTTCCCTTGAATTCACCCATGTTTGAATAAAACACCAACATAAATGAAACCTGTTAACTCCTTAAAAGCAGCAGGTTTAAGACCAGCCTTGGTCACAACCACTGCACATCTATTCCTTTAAAATTAGGACAAGAATGATTTCAAATCATGGGACAGCTTGCCAAAATCAGTGTAGAAACATATCCAAGTTCATAACTTTAACTGACTTGCACCAAAAGTCAACATTATTGACAAACTTCCTTGACAACCAAAATTAAGTAATTTTCATTTACAAAAAACATGAACCAAAAATAACCAAATCAAACTATTTGTAATCATTTACTTCATCTTTTAATGCAAAGTTACCACTATAGTCAAAAGTTATCAACCAAACCAAGAGTGTACTTAAGTGACAGGACAACCCAAGGACTCCAAGCCTCGTTAGTAACATTCACTTTCTGGCAGTAAAAAAAAAGATTGAATGGTGTCCAGTGTCACATTTTAACTGAATTGATGCACAGCCTACCTCAAGACAATTGTCTTTTTTTTGAAAAAATCAACTGACATCTAAAGTCACAAATATGAATTTTCCAAAATTCATTTTAAACTTTCAGTGGATAAATGGGATATAAACAGCACAACACATTTTGTTACAGCTTGACATTAACATTGAGGGCTGAGTTGTGTGAATGTTCCTCAGAATATTTTGCAACTGAAAAATCTTCTTGCAGTACTTCATTTTTCTACCACTTTTAATAAATTTCTTCCACTTAAAACAGAACTAGCATCAGGAATCCTTCAAGAAACCACAAAAGCCAAAAGTTGTAGACATCCTCCTCTAAATTTTCCCATCAGGACCTATAAAATGACTACACAATTCAAGCCATTTCTATTACAATTTGCAATGAAAATTGATAATTTAGATTCAGAACAAATGAAGTATTAGCTCCATTCCAAAGATCATCTTTAAAAGTATGAACCAGTACAAGGTAATAACAACTCTGGTTTACAATTGGTGTGGAATCACAATTAGCATTGACAATATATGGGACCTGATTCAATACAATCTTCACTAATGAAGTTTAAGACATTGAGACAGTTGATAGTCAATTTTATGCTGGAATCTTAAATCAGAAAACAAAATAGAACACGTTTTAATATCATGTCCATCTTCCAGCACCACACACAGACATGTTAATTTTAGTTTTAAGCAGTTATGAAGATCCAGAGAAAAAAAATCCATTTCCACCAACTAAGATATTCCCTAATTTTATCAAAATCTAAGTCTAGCCTGAGTGAAGGCCTTTCATTCATGAGGTATTATATGTTAATTAACTAGCTTTTCAACAAGGCATTTAGAGCTAGAAATTAAGTGAAGGATATTTCTAGTGTTTGAATTTATAGTTGCTTTAATACAAAAAGTTCCTAAGTGTAACGTTTTCCACTGAGCTTTTAAAAAAATAACAATTAGTGCTGCAAGTTTAAAAGAAGGCAGATACCCTACCTCAAATTTAATGGAACACACAACAGATCTCCTTAAAGCTTGTTATTTGCAATCTGTGCAGAGGGGTTTCAGTTTAAGCTGATGGTGGCTAGTAGGTAAAATGTCATCAAGGGTAGGTGTGGGGAAAAAAAACTAGTTGCACCTGACTGCTACTTGATGTACAAATAAGACTTGGCTCAGCTGTATCACACCACACACATGCATAAATCTGTCAGTACTCGGCACATAAGCCATCTCACCTTCGCAATGCCAAACAAAAATAAATAAATATTTACAATGTCCTCTTAAACCAACCATAGCAAAGAAACCAGATTAAAAAAACAAATAAAAATTCAAGTTCCCAAAAGCTATTTCGGTACCAAAGACCAACTTTGCTTCCAAAGACTGTCAAACAGTGAGGGCTTATTTGTGAAGGATTATTTTTATAAAAACATTCTTAAAATGCACAAATACTTCTGCATGGATATAATTGCCCATTACTTTGAAGCACCTGAATGCTCTTGATTTTGGCACTTGTTTTCACTTACACAGATGTTTACAGAATATTATGATCATCTAGGGCTGTAACAAAGCCAAGGTATTTTTAAAAATAAATCTCCAAGACCCAAGTTCAACCATTAGTTTCTGGACATTTCAGTTTACAGTGCATCATAATAATTTATCTTAAAGCCCCAGGGGTATTTTCATCAACATGACCACCTGACACTGATCATTTTCAAGTACCTGGATCAAGGGCGCTACAGCGGTATTTGGAAAAGCTTTGCTGTATTGATGCAATGTTAGGACCATGCTTTGTTACAGTGTTAAAGACATGGGAACTCACCATAGTTATACAACACCAATGTAAATGCAGTAGGCCAAGCACCAAGAAAACTCCTCGTAAATACAGATCCCACCACTTGAAAAATCTCACATTTGACTCTCGTTTTTAGTGAAGATAATAACTATTTGCATCAATGTTGGTTGAAACGCATGCATTTCAGGTGTACTGAATGCAATACAAGAAACACTGACGCAGATTTTAATAAAATGATTAGGTGTTAATGTAGTATTATTCTTTACATTTAAAAATTATACACTCAATTAATAAATCACCTGACTTTTATAATCATCAGCTGGTCCAAGTCAGCTTAAAAACTTACAAATGTCTTAAAAGAAAGCATTGGAATTTCTCTCAAGTGAATGAATTGTAATTTTATTACTATTGCCATACCAGCTATGTAAAGCAGGAAATTCACATTCAAACTAGTGTGCCAATTAAGCAGTGGAACCGTATATGAAGATTAAACTGTGCATATATTTCAGGAAAAAAATTAACATGCAAGGAGAAATATTCATTTCTAAGTTGTAGCAAGCATAAAGATGTGACACATGACTTCCCACAAAATCACCATGCATTAAAATTCTCAGATAAAATATGTAGAATAACGTGTGTGCTATCAAAACAAAATGCTGGAAACTCAGGTGAAACATTAGCTGTGGAAAGAGAAATAGTTAACTTTTGAAGTCTAGCGGAGTCTTTGACTTGAAACGTTAACTCGATTTCTTTTTGCACAGAAGCTATCTGACCAGTGGAGTGTTCATGGCACTTGTTTTTATTTCAGGTTTCCAGCACCTGCAGATTTATGCTTTTCAGTGTGTGCCATCAGCTTTACTTAAAAAAATTGATAAGTTACTCCATACCAAAGAGAGGAAAGGCATTTTTCAGCCAAAATTACAAAATACAATGAGGACTAATGTCATCTGCAGTGTTTGCATGCTGAGGTAAAAAGATTTCTCTCAGGAATCATGAGATGGAATACAAGGTAGGTACCAAAAATTAGCCTTTTCATTTAACCATCACCAGCCTTGGTCACAGCCAAGTTGAGAAGGCTCTGCAGAAGCAACATCTTGAATACACCAAGACCATTTTAAAAGGCTATCTGGATGCTAACTATAAAAAGACTACTGACAAAGTTCCCCAATCCCAAAGCCAGTAAGAAGAATGTTCCACTGTCCTGCCACTTCCAGTCACAAGCAATGGCAGATAAACAGGTGGCCAAATACAACCTCAATAGTAACAGGAGTAGGCCATTTAGATCCCTTCTCCCCCACTCAGCTGAAATCACAATTCAACTGGATTATGGCTGATCATATTTGCCTTTACCCCTCTTAATAACTTTAGTTAAAAAATCTTAATATTAATTGATCTGGCATCAATTGTTTGGGACGATGTTAAAATTCTTACCAAATGTAGAAGTTGGTGCTAATTTCATGTCTGAAAGACAAGTCCAAAGTTGTTCAGCCAGAAAATTTCTGTCTCAAGTTTTCCTTAATACATCAAAAAGCCCAAATACTCAACATTCTAAATTAGAGAACAAGACACCAGCTTCAATAGTTACCCATAATTTAACCTCTGAAGTTCAGTTTTCAATATTGTTGTCATAAATCTTTATTTAAATAGTACTCTATGCATAGAGAAACATTCCAAGGGATTTCACAGGAGTAGAATCAAACATTCTATTCTAGGTCATGAGGAATTGTGTTAGATGACCAAAAATTTGGTGGTAAAATTGGAGGCATCTTTGCGGCAAAGGTGGCAGGAAACCTAAGGGAACTTAGGGCTTGGCAATTAAAAATATACCTGCTAAAGAAGAAACCCCAGTCTGATCAAATATATAAGAATTGGAAGACAGATAACAGAGGGGTTGCAAGGCTAGAAGAGGCCTGTTTGTCTGAAAAGTAGAATTTTTCTGGAGAATGCACTGTTGAGTGCTAACCAATAACAATGAAGGACTGGTTTCATTTTTGTCAGTACAGCCTGTAGGTGATGGTGTTCTCATGCATCCATTGCTTGTTCTTCGTGGTAGAGATCATGGGTTTGGGAGGTGCTATCAAAGTAGCCAGGGCAAATAACATCAATGCATTGTGTACATGGTAAGCACTGCAACCACTGAGCATTGATAGAGGGAATGAATGTTCAGTCCTGAAGGGTAACCCTGACATTAGAGTCACCTATCACTAATTCTCTATCCAACTCCAACCTGATCAGTCTTTGGTCCCCTATACTGCAACAATAATTTTCAACACAAGCTTGAGGATCATTCATCTGGGCATATTGCAGTCCTTGGAATTCTATAATGAAATTAAGAATTTCAGGTAAACAAATTTTTCCTCCTCTCTACAGATGTTGCTGAATATTTCTGATATAATTTGTTCGTTTCTTTTCCCATTAACTGCTAGAGTTTGAAATAATAGTTACCTGATAACTTTGCATTGCACTTTCTTACAGGCATTCCCTGTCTCTCCACCCCTTCCCCTTTCTGCAACTTGAAACGTGCACCCTTTCTCACTTTTCCAGTAATGGCTTATTGAAGGGTTATTGACCTGAAATCACGGATTCTTCCGGACCAGCTCAAAGCTTCCAGCATT
>JARFYF010000063.1:90384591-90399823 GCA_030265395.1 Rhina ancylostomus
ATTATAAATAGTGCGCCCTTTGAATTTTTTTTCAAAACTGGGATGAAGTACACTGCTACTTAACAATGGTTAACAATGGGAACTTTGAAGTCACACAAGCTGCCCACACAATTCAAAACAAAATGTAGATTCTGATAATCAGAAACAAATTCTTTAAGCTTAACCCTATTGGAGTCTTTCTTGCCCATATATCCATATATTCTCCAACAACTCAGTTCTGATGAAAAAGGTCATCAAATGAAAATGTTAATTGTTTTGCTTCACAGATGCTGCACTATAATTCTCCAGTCAAACCTCTGCCTCATTATTTTGGGGAGTTCTAAATGAACCAAGTACTTATCACAAAGATGGCAAAGCTGGGTAGTTAATGACCAAAAAAGTTAACAGCCGTAGAAAAGGTATTCAACTAACTTTCTACAGGTGATGTTAAGGGCACAATGGTGTATCATAACAAAATAGTGAGGTAGAAAAGAGTTAAATTAAAATTAACTAGACAAACAATTAAAGATTACCCTTTAAAGTAATAGGATTATAAGACAGTAGAGGCTTTAGAACTCATCCTCACTGCATTTACAAAGCACATTGATATGCACTTGAAATACCACGATCTAGATGACAATTGACAAAGAACACTTTAAGCAGCATGCTTGATTGGCACTCCATCCACCACCCTAAAGATTCAATCCCTCTGCCACCATGCAGTGGCTGCAAAGTATACGTGCGGTTAAAGATATTCCCATAGTACTGTTGGAAAGACTACTGCAGGATTTAGACCCAGCAATACATTTCCAAGTTACGATGGTATGTGAAGTGGATGGGAACCTGTAGTGGGGATGTTCTCATCCACCAGCTGCCCTGGTCCTCCTTGGTGACAGAGGTATTAGGTTGGGGAAGTGCTTGGAGTCTGTGTGAGTAACTGCATTTCAGGAGACAATGATTGCAAGGTATACCATCTCCAAAATACAATCCTCACTCAGACTCCAAATGCACTTCTGTGACTGCTATCAACAAGATGGACAAGGGTGCTACTGCACCACCACCTGCAGGTTCCAATCCAAGTCACACACCATCCAAACCCAGAAACATAACTGGCTCTTCATCGCTGCTCAGTCTAAATCATAGAATACTCTATCCAGTGGTACTACGGGAACATTTTTATTGAAGGACTGCAGCAGTTCAAGGCTGTAGCTCACCATCTTCAAGGACAATTTGGAAAAAGGCAACATATTTACTGTGCCAGCAACACCCAGAATACAGAAAATGTATTGAATTGGAAGGTGGAACTTAGCTGGATAGTAGATACCACAAAAATAATGTAAACTTGATTTGACGATTTTCCCCTCTCTTCCTCAATTAACACAATTACCCACGAGGAAGTACAGATATCCCTTATATTACAGCATAAACAAAGGTAGCTTATTATTACCCGACTTTGATCACATGCAGAAGTGCTCATCTCAGAGGCCGAAACACTTGCAGTTGGAGTCTGACCTATTGAAGCTATCTTCTCTGCAGCAGATATTGGTTTGACTGGTTCTTTGGTGGGTTCTAACATGCCCTGAAACAAACAAAAACAATTTAAAACATACTCTAAAAATACAATTTATATGCTTGTGGCATAAAGGTAGTAGGAATGAGCAAGAACTTAGTTCTATAGTGAAAGTATTGGTGCAGCCAACATCTGATAATCCAATTCAGCAATATCTCATAAAATTTACCTTTTACATTTTTAAACAAATGAATAAAAAAAATCATTGGTAACAAATGCAAGTTGCACAAACAAACACTGAAAATGCTGGGAATACCAAGCAGGTCAGACTGAATTAATTAAGAGAAAAACAGTTAACCTTTCAGGTAAATGCATTTTCATTAGAACTAAAATGATGTGTTACTGGAATCAAGAGTTTTAATGGATAACTTCACATAAAAATTTGCACCATGAAGCAATTCACCTCAGGTGATAGTCATTTTTTTAATCTTGTTTTCTTAATTTACAACAAATGTATTAAAGTGTTATATTGAATGTTTTCGCATTGCTGCCTACACCCAGTAAATGAAATGCGTTACTTCAACAATAGTGGTCAGGATTTTGTAACTGTTTGGTGCTCAGTTTAACTCTGATGCCTTCTACAAGGATGTGACATGTTCAAGAATAGGGAAGGCAGTAGGCATACTTGTGATCTGAGCAAAAATTTGTAAGCACAAAACAGGAAGAAAATAGGCAAGAACATAAATCACATTAAAGTAAAAAACAGACAGGACACAAACATCAGAAAAGCATATCACAACAAAAATATAATATTTTACCCAACAACTATTTGTTGGAGACCCAACACTTGCAAAATGTCTTTTACAAAGCCAGAGTATTGAGCTGCAATAACCTACCACATGTTTAAAAACCTCTGTTCCTGATTGAAAGGTCAACTTTGACGTTGCTTTATAATGTGGGAATTTTGCGTAAATAGTTTAAGTGCACAATGCAAACATAAATGACTATTGCTGTCCTTGCATTTCTAACGCTAATACATATGCAAAGACTACAATTATAAATACATTGTTTAGAGGAACATGGTATCACTGATAGCAACTTATGTATTTCCATATTTCACAGCCCATATGCACACCTGAAGTAGCTGGTAGTTTATTACAAGTGCTTACAGTCCCACCATTAATAAAATGTTCTCAATGTTTGCCAAAAATTATCAAAATCAAAAAACACCAACTTTGACTAATACAGGCAAAGCTTAAATATCAGCGACCCAAATGCTTTTAAAAATGTGAACTTACCAAACCAGATGCATAAGCAGGAACTATAACAGGCTGTTTCCTTTGCCCAGTAAACAACTTTAGAAACAAAAAAAAACATATACATCGTTAAGTATAACACTAAAGCAACACAGGATAATCATAAATCTAATACTGAAGAATTAGCTTACAAATGCTATACAAGTTCCGTAAGGTACAGAAAGTAGGTATTTTATGACAAGTGTCACACAAATTGATAATTTACAATTAGCACCTAGTCCCATCAGTTGAACTCGATAGTTGGCAATTTGCTGCCCATTACATTGGGCTCATACCAAGGATTGAGATCTTAATCCAAATTGAAACTTCAGAGAAGTACCTTGAACTACCACACTCCCAAAAGTGTCAAAAGCTAAAAGGGCATTTAATTTGCTGGGAAATTGCCTGTTCTAGTGGCTAATTCAACATATGGGCAGGGGAGTTCTCCTCAAAAATGAAATGATTGTTCTCATCATTGTTAGTGGGACATTGCTGCTGTATAATGACTCATTTGATTATACTAACTGTCACTGAAGAAAGTGAACATTAAAAATGCAATTGTTTGTGAACAAAAGGAGCTGCACACACAGAACTCATTTTTCTTCGTCTAATATATGCTGTTTGCCTATGACAGAAACAATAGATCTCAAGCAATCCATAGCACAAGCCATGCATAATAAACAAGTGAACTAAAACCCCAAAGACCAGGACTTACTATGTTTCGGGTATCAATTCCCAGGGAAATCAGAAGCTTTTTGTTGCTGTGGGAACCACCCCACTGGTACCTCAGGCCATGAGCATCTTCCACATCTTATAGCTCAGTCCACACAGCCAACAACTCCCTGCACAACCAAAAGGAATCATAAGACTGATCAACATAATGTGACTCAGTACATTAACTGTTGCTTTTCTTTACATCATTTATAAATGGATTTCTTTCACAGCTAACAACAAATAGGTTTTAGCATATAGAATTATGTAATAATTCATAGCAGAGTACATTTGGCAAAACAAAATTTTGGTTGTCACATACAATTCTGAAATTAACTCAATTTAAATCCTTCATTAATAAAATGAATCACTTTCAAAACCAACTTTAAATGAACTTAATCTTCCACCTTGTGTACTGTCTGCAGCCTTACCCATTGTTTGCCTGGACCTCCTCTCCTTCCCCAAATCCAGACTGCAAAAGCTGTCTCAGAGAAGAGACTTCTCTTTCATTTATCTTTAGTACTGGCACAGGAGGAAAACACGTTTGGAATATGCGACCCAGGCGGTTTAGAAGGACCTGCATTAAACAGGCAACAACATGTAATAGTTTAACTATTTTTTTTCCCAATTCTAACCACTACAAAAAAAAAGTCAAATTTAATGAGAACACATAACAGAATGGCAGCCTTGCAGGACCAAATGCTTTAATGGATCATTACTACAACCTGCTAGTTTTTAAAAGGTTTGTTCACACTTTGCTCCTTTCTACTAAGGATCTATCCCTCCTACTCAGTGTTCCCTCCACTAAGAATGGGAGGACAAATTCAACAGGTGAAGACCAGCTCAGTGTCCCTGGTCAACACTGTCCACAAAAGAGAAACATCAGACAGAGCAGTCAAGGGAGGGAGCACAGAGTGATGAGATATTTTCAAGAATCCAAAACGGGACCAAAGGATTGAAACCACCTGTAGAGCTTTGCCTTAGCATACAACACCAGCACTGAAATCATATCAAAAGAATAGCTTTGCCTCCAAAGTGGAGAAAACATGAATTCAGCTAGTTAGGCTCCACTATATTCATTTTCCCCAATCGTTGTATTCTGAGCAAACAGGCTTAGATTTTGTAGTCAGTAGCAAAGACATGATTACCACATATCTAAAAGGAAGCAGCCCACGAAAGTCTAGTGACCTCCATGCTGTCATTCTTCCGAGATCTGCTGTTGCTGACTAATTCAGTGGGATCTCTGGCATTCAGCAACTATGAGGTCACAAAGCAGCCAGCTGTAATAAAAATTGTTCTCTGACAGCAAACCAGGAAAAGGACAAAGCATAACTTAAGCAATATTTTAACCATTTTACACAGTGCAAATGAAAGATTGAAAGATGCATTAAGCTGAAACAGCCAGCTTTTTAAATTAATTTGGAATCCAATGAATTTTGAAATAGGTATCAGAGATTTTCAATCCATATACACTTTTTAAAAAGGGGTCTGGAGTCTGCCAACTAGTATTAACAACTTTGTACTCCATTAAAAGTTCTCACAGCACAAAGTGCAACATTTCTATGCTGCATTACAGTAAAAAAAGTTTGGAAATCTCAGATTTTGGTCAATCAACTAATTTCTGGTGATCAGGAGCAGTGAGCCATAACATCATTTCACTGTATACATGCATAGAGCAGAAACTCACCAATTTCACAGTATAATGACAATGAACGATGGCAGATGTGCAGTCACCGCAAATACAAAATCAAAGGCATTATTTAAAAATATATTGGAGGACTTGCACAGATCTGGCTGTTTCACAGCATTCATTAAAAAGAACACGTAGCAATTAAGTATTGAATCAGCATGAAAAATGAAATGAGCAAATACCAATAGGCAAATGCCGATGCAAGCTAGTTGCCCAACAATTGCTACATTAAAGCAGAAGAGCCTCAGTGAAGCTTGTGGGGCGCCACAAGGAATGTAATCAAATAATGTGGGTGGGCAAGATTACACAAAAAGTGATCATAAGCACTTCAGATGGCAAAGCCAGACACAATCCTGCATCAATTTTGACATGACAACTAATGGCAAAAGTACTCAGTCTTGTTAAATTTGCTGAGGTTTCCACACAAACACCTGGGCAGGTGTCACATAGATCAGTTAAGCAACAGCCCAAAAGAGCTCCACCTCAAAAGTACACCATGCAGATAACATAACAGCCTTCACAATCCCTTGGTATGTCCTGTCCCATGGACAAGAAAGAGGAGGCACTGAGTAGCCCTTGCACTTAAGATTTAAGCATGGACTGGTAGCATAGCAGTTAGCACGACGCTATTACAGCGCCAGTGATTGGGGTTCAATTCCTGCTGTCTGTAAGGAGATTGTAAGTTCTCCCATGTCTGCCTGGGTTTCCTCTGGGTGCTCCGGTTTCCTCCCACATTCTAAAAGATGTACAGGTAGGTTAATAGGGGGTTTAAAATGGGCAGCGCGGACTCGTTGGGCTGGAAGGGCCTGTTACTATGCTGTAAATAAAATTTAAAGTCTCATGGCATCAGATCCAATAGGGCAAGGAAACCATAGTCCATGACAATCTATTACTCTTCCTCAGTTAATGAATCAGTGCTCCTCCATGTTGAACAACACCTGGCAGAAGCTTTGAAAGAGCACACAATGTTCTGCATGGAAAGGAGGGAGAGGGTTTTGATATCTATCAACAGGAGTTGCCTCAAACTGAGTTAGCTGCAGATGGTAAGCAAAGTGACAAGGAATAAATCTCCAACCTTATTCTCACCAATCTACCTGTGGTAGGTCATTTGTCCACAACTGGAAGTGACCGGCACAGATTTTATACCAAGGACACCAGTCATCATGTACATGGCATTATAATTCTGCTAATTAAAGAGACTCAGAGCAAATCTGGCAGTTCAAAATTGGGCATCCACGAGGCACTGTGGACCATTAAGAGTAGCAGCAGTAATGTAGAGTGGCAAACTATAACCTCATGGTTAGCATATTCCTCAATCCACCATTACTTTCAAGTCATGGGATCAACACTGGTTAATTAGTACAGAAGAGCAGGCCGGGGGCAAAACCAGGGATATCTCAATAAAAAAACAAAGACAACTTGGAGAATCTGCAATACATTTCAAATTGTGCTTACAACACAAACAGCATTGAATACACAGATGATCCCACAATCAAACAGATCAAAGCTCTGCAGTCCTGTCACATCTCATCTTGATTGGTGATAGTCAATTATGAAAAAAAAATGGAGGCGGCTCCAAGAACATCTCCATCCTCAATACTGGCACTGTCTAGCACACGTGCTTAAGAATCAAACATTGGCAATCATGCTCAGCTAAAGGTGCCAAATAGATGCTCTCTCTCATCTCCTTCAAGATCCCCACCATTACAGAAGCCAACCAATTTGATTCATTCTATGCAATTATGAAGAATTAGCTGAGAGCACTGGATACTGCTACAGTATTAAAGTGGGGCACTCCAGAATTAGTTGCATCTCTAGAAAAATCCTTCATGTAATTACAACACTGTAATTACAATACATTGCCCATGTATGCCCTTTTCATATAAAGCAGGACAAATCCAAACCAATCATATTGCTGCCTAGTCTAGTCTCAACAATCAATAGTGATGGAATGTGCTTTCAAGTGGCACATACTCATCAATAACTTGCTCACTGATACAGCATGAATTCCATCAGGACCATTCTGCCGCAGACCCCAATGTCATTGACTTAGTTCACATGTAAGTCAAACATCTCAATATTAGAGGTGAAGCAAGAGTGACCATTCTTAACACAAAGGCATATTTGACCAAGGGTGGCAACAAGGATCCCTGGTAAAACTGAAGCCAATAGGCAAAAGAGAAACTACTCAGCAACATAATAATTCTGAGTAGACCATTGAGCTTCTCGTACCTGCTGTCATTCATCACCATGGCAGATCTGTTACCTCAGTGCTAGTTTGCTGCACTAACCCTATATCCCTCAATTCCCTTAATATTTAAATTTTATCTCATTGGATATATTGGTGTCATAAATTGCACAATGATGCTTCTGTGTTTTGTAGGTCCATCACCCCAGCTCCAGGACTTGACTGCAGGAGTTAGGTGCAACCACCTTCAATTGCTCCAATGATCTTCCTTCCACGATAAGAGCAAGTGGGACTACAAGAGACTGCAGATGCTGGAGAAACTCAGATCAGGCAGCATCTATGGAGCAAAATGGACAGCTGACATTTCAGGTCAAGACCCTTCATCCAAACTGACAGACAGGAGATAGCCAATATAAAAAGGTGGAGGGAAGGGGTGAAGCAAGAGCTGGCAGGTGATAGGTGGATCCAGGTGAGGGGAGTGATAGGCAGATGAGAGGGGCAGTGGTGTGGGAATGATATCAGAAGCTGGGAAGCAATAGGTGGAAAATGACAAAGGGCTAAAGACCACTGACCAGAAACTTAACTGGACAGGTCTCAAGAATAAGGTCACAACAAGAGCAGATCAAAGGCTAGACATCCTGCAACAAGCAAGTCAGCTCCTGAAGCACTAACCATCTGCAGAGAAGTGAGGAGAGTGATTGAATAGTCTCTACTTACTTGAATGAGTCCAGCTCCATCAAAATTCAAGTTCTACACTGGGAATAAAGCAGCCACCTTGACTGTCACCCTGTTCATCATCCTAAACATTCATTCCCTTCACCACAGGTGCAGTGTACTGCAGTCAGTCATCTGGGATATTACAGAAATTATGATCTCTACCAACAAGGTGGCCAGGTGTAGCAGGTACATGGAAACACCATCTGCATGCCCAAATCACACATTACTGTAACTTGGAAATATACTGCTATTACTTCATCCTCAATGGGTCAAAATCCCTGCAACCGTTTCTAAACTTTGTACAACAAGAATGAAGGCTTAATTGTACACTCAGGTCCTTGTAGTGAATTGAAAACAAGTTGCCATAAGGGATCAAAGACAGTAGAATATAGGATTCAACATTTGTATTTAGTCATGTTGGTGGTAAATCCTTAAATTTTGCAATGCTTCAATCAGTATCTGAGTTTGCTGTCCGTTAATAATTCAGTGGTAATGGAAAACTACGCTTACTGTTCAACAAAAAGGGTCAGGTAGCAAAGGGACAAAGACATATAATACGTTGTATGAGCAACTTAGTATCCAAATACTCCATTCTTCAATACTATATGCCATTTCAATTAATAACAGACATATACACAGATTACAAATTTTGCTCTGTAAAATACAAATCAAGTTTCACCCACTTTAGAGATCATACAAAATAGGTTATTAACCATTGATGTAGAGACAGCCTCTCAAATTTGATGTGAAAAAAGGACCTTATCCATTTGATCAAAAGTTTTCAGTATATTTAAGAGGATACTGCTCAAATTGGGAATATCACTGATCTTCTGGTGTTGACCTAGGACAAACACAATCTAGGTCGAGGATACCCAAATCCTATGGTTAATTGATGAAAATTCACAATGCAATTATTTTATTATTATTGAATACCAGCTTATGTTTCCTAAATTACAAAAAATAAACTTGAAAAGCAAAACAGTTTAAACCACTGCAGCAGTGGATCACAAACTGACACTGTGCATTTAAGAAATCTTCAACACAGGATAATATAGGCCAGCAAAAAAAATCCCACCAGCTGCAAGGACAGGTAGGAGGTTCTAAGACAGCAAAATGTCATACTGTACAGAACAAAGACTGTACTCTCAGTGATGCCAAGTTTTGGCTGAGACATTAAGTCCCAAATGCCAGTTAATTTAGATCCAAACAATACCACAATATTATTCAAAGTGGGTACTCCTGTCCTGAACAACAATTACACCTACACCAGGAATGTTAAGAAACAAAATAGTGCCAAAAGGGCAAGAAATTTTAACACACAATTCTTGTTAAGTCACATTCAGCACCTTGAGTACAAAAAATTGGATTCATTCTTTAGTACAGGGAGTACTGCAATCCTGGAGGTGCCATCTTTCAAATTAAACATTAAACAGAGGTTCCCTGCAGTCTTCTCAAGTAGCTACAAAAGATCCAACAACAATATTTTCAGGAGCAGGGAGTGATGACCAGATCCAAAACAAAAAAATCCTTAATCAGCACCACAAATCAACACATCATTTTTATTCAGGGGAGATAGTTTGCATAGATTGGCTACTCTACTTCCTACATACAAAGTAATTCTACTTGAAGTACTTGATTAGTTATAAACACACAAATTTTAAAAGTAATTTGGTACTAAGCCAGAGATGATAAAGCTTTGGGGCCCATCTTAAAAGGAGGAAGAGTTAAGAGGCAGAGGGGTTTGGGAAGAAATCTTTGGCAGCTGAAAGCACATGGTGATAAAATTTGGGAAAAGTTCAAGAGACCAAAAATTGGAGAAGTACTCATCTCCGAGGGTTGTATGGTTCAATGAAACTGGAAGCAAATGGAGGGAAGAGACAATGGAGGAACTTAAGCAGTGAAATTTATTAATATTTAACTGACACCAGCATGAGACTTGTGTACAATGTAGGGCAACATTTACAATGAATAGACTGAGAAGCGGATTGGAATAATCAAGTCTTGAGTTAAAGAGATGAATGAATATTGCAGCAGATCAGTTAAGAGTTGCAAGGTCAAGCTATGTTACAGAAATGGAATAGGCAATCTTAGTGCTGACAAGTTTCAAAGTCTAGTTCAGCCATATAATTACAAGATAGAGGGATAGTGATGACAAGTAATGGAGACAACAGCTACATTCTACCAAATACGTAGTTGGAAAATATTTCCACACATCCATTACTCAACAACCAAAACATTCAAGATAATTTCGGGAAAGTGAAGGTGTAGAGAATGGCAGTGTTGTTGAGGCTCAGTACTGTCAAAGGAGAAGAGTAACACTATTTCCCAATGTCATTAAAAGAGCATCAGAATAGGCAATGCAGATGTGGAAAGAAAAGCCAGTGCATATGATTCTTTTTCTTTCTTTTTCAATCTTTTTTTAATTAGTTTTCAAATCGATACAAATTGGTATATAGTATCAAAGTTCATACATGTATTACAGAGATCTGATATCACTCAAGTCTTAGATAATCATATAAAAAATATAAAAAATCTTAGTTAATGAATAGAGTATAAAAGGAAAGAAAAAGATTTATTATAAATATAAAAAAGAAAAAGAAACCCAAAATCAATAAAATATTATAAACAATGTAAACTGAACTAAGCAAACAAAAGTAAAAAAGAAAAAAAAACTGGGCCAAAATTTCTCAATAGAAACAGAGCAATATTAAGTCGTCAACTCCATTCCTCTAAATTAAAAGGTTATTGAAGGGGGATCTACATCATGTGAAGTGATTCTATCGACAACTGGCGAAAGAAATGCAACCAGATGAGTGGAATCCATCCAACTGGACAACAATGGAGAAGTACTCAAGAAATTTGGTATTGTTGCTGTATCAAAGCTTGCACAAATGTTTAAAAAAGTTTACCTTACTCATTGACGCAGATGTCTCCTGTGTCTGTGATAAAGCTGCTGCTCTGGAAGAGTGGAAACCTGGCTGTAGTAATTTAAATATGGAATGAGGTGGATCTCATGGACAAGATGAATAAGGACAGGGCATAAGAGGAGATAGGAGGCAAGTTCAGGCTATCAAAAGGAGGAAGTTTTACCTGATGGACTCCAGAGAAAAACAGATTGATTAGATGGTTAGAATATTAGCAAGAAAGTCATACTCCTCCCCTGGTCAGGCAGATGAACTCAGAACATGGATAGGTACATGGTACTGGGATATTACAAAAACATGGTTGAAGGATGGACAGGACCAGGAGCTTAATGTTCGAGTACAGATGCTACAAGAGTGATAGAAGTGGAGGTGAGAGAGGAGAGGGAGTTGCATTTTTGATTTGGGAGAACATCACAGCAACACTTAGAATATTCCTGGAGGATTATCCAGTGAGGATATATGGGTAGAACTTAGAAATAAAGAGGCGTGATCACTTTGATGGGATTGTACTGAAGATCCCCTCATTAGTTAGTGGGAACAAATATGTAGGGATATGGTAGATAGCTGCAAGAATAATTATAGGTGACTTTAACTTCCCTAATATTGAATGTGACTGCCATAGTACTAAGAGCTTGGATAGGAAGGAATTTGTTAAATAATATGTCCAGGAAAGTTTTCTTAACCAGTATGCAGATGACCCTGCTAGAGGGGGGACAATACCTCCTGTTGGGAATTGAGGCTGGGCAGGTGACAAGTGTCAGTGGGGGAGCACTTCAGGACCAATAACCATAATTCTATTACTTTTTAAGAAGGTTACATAAAAAAGATAGGGCTGGTGCACTAATTTCCTAAAGTGGGAAAAGGCAAATTTTGGTAGTATTAGAAAGGAACTTGCAAAGTTTGACTGGGAGAAGCTGTTTGCAGGTAATGGGCGCCTGGCAAGTGGAAGGGTTTTAAAAAGTGAGTAATGGAGGGTTGTTACAGGAAAGGGCAAGTGAAAATATTTGCACTACATGGGTAAACAATAGAGAACAAGAAACTTAAAATTTAAGTGGGTTAGAACAGTACGTGATGCTCAAAAGAGCAATGTCCAATGAGAGAGAACAGATTTGGGTAGGATTTGGCAATACATAAGGTAGGTTTAACCCAAATAGGAAGTTCTCAATTCTCCAGCCAGCTTTCTATCACAGTCATGATGTTGATACAACCATTCATATCCAACTCATGGAAGGCAAAAGACTTGGTCAAAAATTGACATTCTGAAGGGGCAACAAAAGCTGGCCCACACGATCAGCAAGTTAGATAGGAAAGCTAAACTTATCAAGATTAGCTTCCTGGCATGAAATTCAACACGAGAATACAACAGGGCAATACGGTTGCTGCTCATACAGAGACAGTGATGAGTGCCTTGAAGTGCACTGTAGAAGATACCAAGAAACGGAGGGAACCTTGTTGACCAACAGTTAATGCAGCCTTGAATGGCAGTTGAAGAACTTCACGTTCAGGGTGTTTGAGGTTGAAGGGATTTTGGGAGGGCAAGTGGGGGGGGGGGGGTGTGGAAAAAGCAAAGTTTGAAGTGTGCAGAGCACATAAGGGGCAGAAATAAAGAGGTTTAACAGGAGGGGAACTATTTAAAGTAGACAATGAAGTGGTAAAAACATGGAAATAACAATGATAAACTTGGGTCAAACTGCCAGTTAAAAACACATGCAAATGAACACAGAAAACTTAAATTACATTGACCTAATTGCTTAGCCATCATTTGGATATTTGTATTCTGGTATGTGCAGACTACTGCATGAGCAAATATTTACTAGATCAAAAGTCTGTACATTATACAAATATATATCTATAACATTAACAGCAGCCTGAGTACAAAGATGAGAAACAGTAGGTACTGTCATTAACCCAACATGATAACCTGGAATCAGGACTGCATTTCAACTTCGAACACAATTAAAATTACATTTTCCAATAAAAATCAATAATGAAAATTGCCAAATGACACAGTTAGTATTACTAATCCGCTACCTTACATTAAGCTTTTTAATTAAAAGCAAAAGTTAAAAGGAATAATCCCAAAGTAGTGGACACAAGCTAAAACTGGGTAAAAAGAAAATAGCTCAATGCAGATGAGCAGCAAAATAGTGGAATTTAAAAAAAACAAAGCCAATTATCCAAGGTAACCAGCATCAGGTAGTGGGAGAAACTACCAAGACTAATCATAAACACTTCAGTGAACTATACAAATCAATTAAGAGATCCATCTCATCAAACCACAAGTTTTAAGCTTCTTTATTTAGCTATAGTTTGCTGTTGCCTTGCTCCACTGTGCAAAGGATCCCACAACTTGCTCACTTAAAAATGTGGGTACCATTGTGTAGTGAAAAAGATTCTGCTTCTCTCCATTTCCTTGACGAACAAGGTTCAACTACCCTTTTAGCATTTATTAATCCTCCCCCTCCCACATAGTAAAATGAACATGAAAGTTTATGGGTGCATGGCTGAATAAGATTTTAGCAGCTAACCAGAACTGGTGAAAATCCCAGCATTCAAAAACCTTTAATGTGAAATACAGAACTAATCCAAAAGCTTCCTCCATACCCAACTAGTGATGAAATAGCAAACTGCTGTACACCACCAGCCCCTACTCCCCTTGTAGAACCGCTGGATCTGTCCCTCTAGCTTCTTGTGTGATAATTCAAAAACAGCCAAGGCAATGAACTCAAATGCAAGCACCCAGCACAAATATACAAATCAGCATTAAAAAACATTGTGAATTTTACTGCAACTTTACAATAAGCATTTTCTTCGCAGCAACTTTAAAACCATGAGCTTTGTAGAATTCATCTTAGGCAATGACAAAGGCATGCCAATTATTCTGCTTTTCAAATACGCCACTGTGAGCCTGAGTAAAAGAAATTAACGGAAATGAGGAAGAAAGTTCACCCATATCCAAACTGACATCTGGCACAAAGTATGTTGGTTATATTTGTGGGAGGTCAATCACCTCAATTCATGGATTGCTCAATCGAGCCCCCAAATACCTTCTGCAGTTTCTATTATTTTCCTTCCATCAGCATCAAAAGTAGGGCTCTTCAGAGATTAAGTACTCAGTCCATTCACAAATCCTCAGATAGGGTACTCCATGTACACATGCAAAAAGACCTTAATAACATCCAAGTTTGGGCTGTAACATCTATATCACAGGAGCCAACCACCTCCAAAAGAGCATTTAATTACTCCTCCCTGACAGTACCTTTACAGAAGCCTTCAATCTTCAACCATCCTAATAGTCATTACTCCAATAAACAAAATGCTTGGGGATTCAGTGGTGCCAGGTGAGATTTTCCAGACGAATGCATGTTATTTGTATCAATACCCCAACACACTTTAAATTCATTTTTTAAAGAAATGTTAAACAGTTTCATAGGAGCACAAACCCCAGTGCCCAGCAAGTTTCAGGGAGGTGTGAGAACTTTGGCCACTACTAAGTTCTTATCAGAGTTCTACTGTATTGGCAATTCACACAAAATTGACTGGATACACTAATTCAACGGGTAACTAGTGGAAGTCAGCGGTTGATTAAATTCTAGTGAGCGCTTGAATCCTCCATCGTCTGTAAGTGTGATGCCAAGTTCATTACTTGTCTGGATGGATGCAGCTGCATTGAGCAAGCAGGACAAAGCTGTCACACAGTCAGCCCTTCATCTTATGCCCCAAACATCTATTCTCTTCAAGAATGAATTTTAATAAATACTACAGCAACAAAATACTTTTTTTTTAATTCTAAGGGTATGAAGCTGCTGTCAATGTTTATTGCCAAAACTTAATTGCCCTTAAAAAGATAGCCAATCGCTTGACCTTAGAGTCATAGAGGACTACACACAGAAACTGACCCTTTGGCCCATCTAGTCCATGCTGACCTGATCTTCCACCTAATCCCATATCCCTCCAAACCCCTCCCATCCATGTACCTATCTAAACCTCTCAAACGTTACAATTGAACCAGCATTTACCATTTCCACTGGCAGTTCATTCCATACTCACACCACCCTCTGAGTGAATAAGTTTCCCCTCAGATTCCCCTTGTATATTTCACCCTAAACCCATGTCCTCCAGTTCTAGTGTCACCCAACTTTAGTGGAAAAAGCCTGCATATGCATTCACCCTATCTAGACCACTGAATTTTGTATACTTTTATAAGATCTCCCCTTT
>JARFYF010000063.1:90473288-90484389 GCA_030265395.1 Rhina ancylostomus
CTCTAGAGCAGTCCTGTGTTCTCTATTCTTTTGTGAAGATCCAGTTTGTGTTGGGATTCCTCTTCTGATCTCTGAGGTAAGGTTCCTTCCAGTTACTGCCTGGGTTTGTCCTGAGGTGGTATCCTGACTCCAGTCTTGTATCGGTGTGCTGCATTTGGGTTCTCTGTGAGTTTGCTCAACATTGTGACACAGGAGTAGGCCATCTGGCCTGTCAAGCCTGCTACACCATTCAATAAGATCATGGCTGATCTGGTCATGGACTCAGCTCCACCTACTTGCCTTTCCCCCTAGTATGCAAAAATCTGTTTAACTGTGTCTTAAATAAACTTAATGTGGTAGCCTCTACTGCTTCCTTGGGCAGAGAGAATTCCACAGATACACTACTCGCTGGGAAAAGCAGTTCCTCCATATCTGCATCCTAATAGGGAAAGAGGAAATGGCAGGGGAATTAAACAACCACTTTGAGTCTGACTCAAAAAACTGCTAGAAATACAGAAAACCGAGGGTCTAGGGAGAATGAGGAACTGAAGGTAATAAGTACTAGTAAAAAATACAGTGGTAGAGAAGTTGGTAGGACTGAAAGCTAGTAAATCCCATGGACCCAATGAACTACATCCCAGAGTTTAGAAAGAGGAGGCTATAGAGTTAGTGAACACTCTATTTATCATTGACAATTGGTTATCTGATGCAAAGCAAAGAGTGGGAATAAACAGATCTTTCTCAGATTGGCAGATTGTAACAAGTGAAGTATCACAGGGGTCGGTGCTTAGGCCCCAGCTATTCACAATTCACATCAACAATTTGGCTGAGGGGATCAAATGTCATATTTCTAAATTTGTTGATGTTTCAAAACTAGGTGGGATTAAGATTAAGGAGGAGGATTAAAGGGGACAGTGGTAAACTGAGAGGATGGGCAAAAATGTGGCAGATGGAATACAATGTAGGAAAATGCAAAGTTATACACTCTGGAGCACAAAGCAGAAAAGAGTCATATAGTAATGCAGCACGGAAACTGGCCCTTCGGCCCTACTCATACATACTGACGAAGATGTTCATTTAAGCTAGTCCCATTTGACCCATATCCCTCTAAGCCTTTCCTATCTATGTACCTGCCAAAATGTCTTCTAAATGTTGTTATTGTACCTGCCTCAACTACTTCCTCTGGCAGCTCATTCCATATACATACCACCCTCTGTGTGGAAAAAGTTGCCTCTCGGGTTCTTACTAAATCTTCCCCCTCTCACCTTAAACCTATGTCCTCCAGTTCTTGATTCTCAATCCTGGGAAAAAGATTGTGTGCATTCACCCTATCTATGCCCGTCATGATTTCATACGCCTCCATAAGATCACCCCTCAATCTGCACTACAAGGAATAAAGTCCTAGCCTGCACAACCTCTCCCTATAACCCATTCCCTTGAGTCCTGGCAACATCCTCGTAAACGAGAATGTAAAAGTGGAGATTTTTTTTTGAAAATGAGAGATCAGATAATATTGATGTTCAAAAGTATCTAGGTATCCATGTACACAAATCACTAAAAGCCCACAATTCAGGTGCCTAGTATGATTCGGAAGACAAATGGTATGTTGGCTTTTATTATGGGAGCATTTGAGTACACAGGTAAAGGTGTCATGCAATTATGCAGAGCTTTGGTGAGACAGTGTCTGGAGGAATGTATACAGATGTGGTCTCTTCACCTACAAAAGAATATAATTGCCAAAGAGGGTGTGCAGCTAAGATTCACTAAACACACTGGATTCACAAGGGGTATGGTGGAATTAACTGTATAAGGAGAGATTGGGTACAGTAAGCTTATGTTATTTAGAGTTTAGAGGATTGAGAAAAGATCTCATCGAAACTTAACACAATTCTTACAGGACTCAAAAGGCTGGATACGGGAGGATGTTTCCCCGGCTGAGGAACCTAAAACCAAGGGCACAGTCTCAGAGCGAGGACTGAGCCATAATAGGAATTAAATGAGAAGAAATTCCTTAACAGGAATGGTGGATCTCTGGAATTCTCTCATCTGGAGGGTTGTGGATGCAGATTCATTCAAAACAGATTGGTGGATTTCTGGATATTATGGAAATCAAAGAATATGGGGATTGCACAGGAAAATGTTTTGTACCAGAGGATCAGCCATGACTTTGATGAATGACAGAGCATGCTTGAAAGGTAAAATTGTCTGATCCTGCTCTTATTTCTTATGAACTCATGTTCTGTTTTATTGGAAGCTAATCTGATTGGGGCTGGTTTCATAACATTAGAACTGGAAACTCCCAGGCTAAGGCAATTCTACAGATACCTGGCTGTAGTGTTCCAATAACTTTGATAAACAATAACTTTGATAAAATTAGAGGTTATATTTTGCATTGTCTGGAATCTTGAAACAATGCAGTGGTAAGTGAATTCAGGCAATTGTATGTATAGTGTACAAGCAATGCTACATGTTAGTCAGTTACAATTTTAAAGTTTTGATAAACTAATGCATTGTTGCCAAGGACAGGGAGATTTTTAAAGAATCTTGACAAGTGCTCACCGAATTTGTTGAGTACAATGACTGTTGTATTTAAACAGAAATACTTTCACAGAATATAAGAAAATAATATCAAAATAGGGGTCAGGGGTAAAGGTATACTGACAGCTCACCTAGAAGTATAATTTCAGTATAAAAGGAGCTGGTGTGAACATTGTTTTTAGTTATGTTAGGAGTCAAAGGGAACCAAAGGATTCCTCACAGCAGATTCAGGTGGAATTTCTAATGGCTACTTCTTCAGGAAGTATATTCAGTTATCATTAATACAGGGTATAGTTAATACCAAAATAGTAAATGTTAAAGTACATGTGCATCTGGGTCAAGGGATGGACAGAAAAAAATTGCTAAACTTACAATATTATTATAACCAATTGAAAATAAATAAAGGGCAATTTAGCAGTCGATTCTGAGCAAGAGAAAAGAGAAGTGTAAATGAGAAGTTTTCCAGAAGTCAAAACATAACAGTTTCAAGAAGGAAGTAAGTGCACAAAGGGTGACTATATCAACATATGTGAGATATTCCTGAAGACAGGTGCCAATCTAATCTGCAGCAGAATAACAATTCAAAGTCAAATCGTGCCTCTCCTCAAGATTGCTGAAAGAGGATCTCCTGTGTTCAGGTTAGCCCTTTGCTTATTTGTTCATCCATTTTCTGGAATCTGGGATTGCTGCTAAACAGATGCTCTGTTAAAAAGCAGGAATGAACAGTCCAGATGGGAAGACATCAATTGCATTAAAATTGTGGGAAGGGATCATGAGACGTGTTCAGTGATACCACCCTTTCAAAGGAGTTAAAAGAGATGTGTATCTTGGCAGAGGAGGATAAACATCTGTCTTACAAACACAATTGAATGCTACAAATTTGATGGATGCTGTTAAGCTCTATATATTTGGACTTTGCAAAGCCTTTGACAGGGTGCATAGGCATCAAAGAAAGAATAGATTCTTTGGCATGATTATGAAGATATTGTAGATATATGGAATGTGGATTTATATATCAATTGGTGATAATAACTGTTAAAAACGTATACAGAACCTGGGCAACACAATTGTGTTTGTTCTGCAAATCGACTGGCTTACAATCTGTGGTCCACTTGGAGTACAGCCTTCAACACATAAAGAGAAGCATTGCTTTACACAGTGATTATGGCAAAAGTCTCTGAAGACAGATACAAACCCAAAACCTTCAAATGTCAGTATTCTGCACAGATGGCAATTGATCTGATTGTTTACAAGTTCGTTAAATGTCTTTTGCTGTTGTTATAAAATCAACACATTTCTATGGTGTCTTCTTGTTTCTGCCAAATACAGTCGATATGTGTTAGAAATTTCAAAGGACTTGTATAAAACATTTTCCTGCATATCCTAGCGCGCTTCTGTGGATGAGTGACAGCAGTTAGATAGACGAGCGAAACTGAATTGTTGTCATTAGGCATGGAATACTAAGATTTATTGAAAACCCAGAGTAAATAAAGAGATGCTGTTGCCAGTGGCTGAAGGATTGCTAACTGGAGAGCTTTGATGGAAGATGATTGGCGTAAGAACCAGAGACAATGTGAAGAAAACCCTTTTTTTTTCTCATCACAGCGTTAGTATTTAGTGCCTTATGCCTGATAGGATGATGGATACAAATTTAACAGGAGCCTTCAAAAGGAATAAACATTTGAAAGGGAAAATTGTGGGGTTATAGGAAAAGGAATTAGGGTGTGGGATTGGCTGCATTACACTTTACCAAAACACCACAGAATGGATGGGCCAAATGCCTCCTTCTGTGCTGTATTACTCTATCAATATTTGTGCTATCAGTGCCAAATAACAAAGGGGAAATCAAAGGGGCATCATTTGTATAAGTGCAGCAGTGGCTTATATCTGCAGTCCTTCCTTTCAAAATTTTCCATTTATCATCTTTGAATAAATAGTTTGTTCAGTGCAGGACTTATTGTTAACTATCTCAGAAGGAGAATGAACAAAAGTTACAAAATTATTCAGCAAGCCACTGACCGTTTGAAAATTGTTGTCTTAAAATTAAATAAAGTAGCCATGAGCTACCACTGTGGCACACTCACTCTGGCTGAAGTAATAAACTGAGGCTTCATCTGCTGTCTTGGCAGGACATAACAGTTCTCAGTGCACTCATTCACAGGAGAGCAAGGGAGTTACCCAAATTTACTGGCCAATATTTGTCCCTTAGACAATGTCAGCAAACAGATTATCAAATCATTTTCTCTTTGCTGTGTTTAACTTGGCCTCTGTTTCAACTGGGTCAGAAGTAACTTTATTAGCCATTTGGGACATCCTGAGGCTATGACAGACATTTATACAAATGCAGATTTCATCAATGCAGTGAGGAACAGAGATAAATAAACTACAGTGCTCCCACATGGGATTATTGGCCTGTGATCAGCCGAAGCCATGTCAGCATCCCATTGAACTCGGCATCAGAGGATAGGAAGAGGAAGCAAAATCAGTCATATTCCTTGCCTGAATGTAGCTGACTGTCATGAAAGAATGTAAGTCTGATTACAATAAAATTGAAACCAGTTGTTGCAGTCCAACAGCAGCAGAAAGTTATATTGATAAGTAATCTTTAACATGGTAAAACATCCCAAGGTGTTTCAAAGGAGCAACCCCCAAACAAATTTGACACCAAGCCACTAAGGAAATGTTAGGACAAGTGAGCAAAACGCCGGGTTGACAGGTGGTGTTTGGGAGCATTTTAAAATGGAGTGGTAGAAAAGCAGAAGGGTTCGGAGTTTTTTCAGAGTCGGGTTTATTATCATTGACATATGTAGTGAAATTAGTTGTTTTGTGGCCACAGTACAGTGTAAGACATAAAGACATAAAAATTACTATTAAGTTACATAAATAAGTAAATAGTGCAAAAGAGGAATAACGAGGTAATGTTCATGGACCGTTCAGGAATCTGATGGTGGAGGGGAAGAAGCTGTTTCTGAAACGTTGGATGTAGGTCTTCAGGCTCCTGTACCTCCTCCCAGATGGTGAGGGTCCTTAATGATGGGTGCTGCCTTCTTGAGGCGCTGCCTTCTTGAGGCACCGCCTCTTGAAGATGTCCTCAATGGCAGGGGGAGGGTTATGCCTGTGATGGAGCTGGCTAAGTCTACAAGCCTCTGCAGCCTCTTTTGATCCTGCACATTGGATCCTCCATACCAGGCTGTGATGCAACCAGTTAGAATGCTCTCTACCGTACATCTGTAGGAATTCACAGCAGTCTTTGGTGACATACCAAATCTCCTCAAACTCCAAATGAAGTAGAGCCGCTGGCGTGCCTCCTTTTTGATTGCACCAATGTGATGGGCCCAGGATAGATCCTCCGAGATGTTGACACCCAGGAACTTGAAGCTGCTCATCCTTTCCACCGCTGACCCCTCAACGAAGACTGGTGTACGTTCTTCCAACTTCCCCTTCCTGAAGTCCACAATCAATTTCTGGGCTTGGGGAGGAAGTTCCAGTGTCAGAGCCTATGCTTAAGTTCTTAGGCAGACCCTTGAGATTGAGAAGGATGGGTGGGTGGGTAGTTATACATTACCTCCACAGTTAATGCAGGGCTTTTATGTGCTTGAGATTCTCAATACCAGCCCAAGTGTTCCTTCTCCACTTTGAGTGGTCATAGTCCAGGGATTCCCAGGAGTCAGTGGGGATGTTGCAGCTCTTCAAGGAGCCTTTGAGCCTTCAGTCTTTTCCACTCTCCACCTGGTAATCTGTTCCCACGTCAGAGCTCAGAATAAAGTCTCTGATTTTGGAGTCTGAGGTCAGCCATGTGAATGATGTGACTTGCCCAATGTAGCAGATTGTGTGTAACTTGAGGGCCGAGAGATACTAGGGATGTTAGCCTGGGAGAAGACACTGATGTTTTGATTGTCCTTCCTTGAATTTGGAGAACTTTGTTAAGGCAGCATTGGTGGCATTTTCCAGTGCCTTGAGGTGCCTGCTGCAGGTTGTCCAAGTCTCAGAAACATTTTGGAGGGCAGAGGTCACTGCACTGCTGCCCAGTCGACCATGAATTTTGTGCCAGACCTAAGATTTTGATCTTCAAACACCCTTTTCCTCAATCGACCAAAGGCTGTGCTGGCTTATTGAAGGAGCTTGTGAATTCCATCATCGATATCT
This sequence comes from Rhina ancylostomus, assembly GCA_030265395.1. Lineage (NCBI taxonomy): Eukaryota > Metazoa > Chordata > Chondrichthyes > Rhinopristiformes > Rhinidae > Rhina > Rhina ancylostomus. Next base: position 90,479,952 of record JARFYF010000063.1, read on the forward strand.
ACCTTTTGCTGAGGGGAGGCTCCAGTGATATTGGAGGTGGCCCACATTTCCCAACACTTTGCCATGTACTTCTGTTATCGGGGGCAGTGTGTGGCCTTTAGTAGAGGACCTTTGTCTTGCAGGTATTGATCGTAAGGCCCATCCTCCCATATGCTTCAGTGAAAGCTTTGATGATGGCTTGGAGCTTTGCATCTGAACACAAGCGTAAACATTCTCTAACCACTGGTGGTGGAGAGAAGAAACCAGAGATAGGCAATAAGCCGATGATGTAATCAAATGTATTGTTGTACAGGCTCAACTGTGATGATTGACCAATGGGTAACATAATGAGCATCTTGCAGGGATGAAGTGAAATATTACTGGCTATTTTGTTAAATAAAAACTTCATTAGAACTGATTTTATATATAATTCAGGAATTGAATCTGAGCCAAAGAAAAGGAAGTAGAAGTGAGACTTGTTCCAAAAGTGAAATAAAATAGTTTCTAGAAGGAAGTAAAATGTGTCAAAATTTTCCAGGTGCATCAATGTGTATTATTAATATATGCAGTGGTTTCCTACAATCCAGTGGAAAAATCTGCTTGTAGGAGCAGGAGGAAATTGCAGCAGTAGGTTGGAAGTTGCAGGCTAAGTTGCAAGAAGGCTCTTTGGGGTGGAGAGAAACATATCACAGCAGTGGGGTTTAGAAAGCGAGCTCAAGAATGTGGAGATGATGTGGCCAAAGCGACTGTCATCAATGGGAAATACCTTGGAGACCAGAGTATGAGGAACATTGGCTATGAGCAGTATGTGATGCTGAAGGGAACAAGGTCACAGATGAATCTGGAGATAGGACCATGGTTTTCAGTTTGGCAACTAAGCAACTGGGTTAATGATGAAATGGGGCTTTAGGTATACTTTGAAGCTCTGAATGAATTAGAATTTAGGGATGGCATAAAGCTATGGATATAATTAATGTCTCTGGACAAGTTTGATTTAAAAACATGCCTCTGCAAAAGCAAAGTGATGTAGAAACGAAGATATCTTTACTAGTCACATGTACAGTAAAACATACAATGAAATGCATCTTTTGCAGAAGTGTTCTGGGGGCAGGCCGCAAGTGTTGCCACGCTTCCGGCACCAACGTAGCATGCCCACAACTTCCTAATCTGTACATCTTTGGAATGTGGGAGGAAACCGGAGCACCCGGAGGAAACCCACCCAGACACAGGGAGAATGTACAAACTGCTTCCAGACAGTGGCCAGAATTGAACTTGAGCTGCTGGAGCTGTAATAGCGTTACACTAACGGCTACACTATCGTGCCTGTGTCCAAAAAAGACGTCCAAAAAAACCCAGAAAATGCTGGAAATAGTTGGCATCTGTGGCAAGAGAATCAGAGTTAGCACCTTAGAATCATAATCTTCCTTCAAGAATTGGGTGAAGTCAGAGATAAACATGCTTTTAAGATTCAGAGAAAGGAGGAAAGGGAGAGAAATAGAGGAGAAAGTTCATGATAGGATGGAAGGCAGGTAAGAATTAAATGCCATGAAGGGGTTATAGTACAGGTTAAGGAGAGTAGTAAGAGGACATAAAGGAACAAAAGGTCACGCAGGAGGCAGTGTAATGGAGCAAAATGGTAAAACTCACCCGAAATTACCAAAAAGGAGAACTATGAATACAGGAAATCTAAAATTAAAATACTGGAAATGTTGATTCTCTGAAAATGTTGAACTCAGAGCAGTGTTGCTGGTTTGAAGATGAAGTGCTGTTCCTCAAGCTTATGTTGAACTTTATTGGAACAGTATAGGTCGAGGACAGAGAGGGAGGGGAACAAGGAATTAAAACACCCTTTGACTGGGTCGCACTCACAGACTGAAGTCAGGTGTTCTACAAAGAGGTCATCCTGTCTGTGTTTAGTCCTCCTAGTTTAAACCTCACCATGAGAATGAAAACAATTGCCTAAATTGAAAGAACTGGAGGTAAGTTGCAGCTTCACCACTAAAGACTGAGGGCCAAACAGTGGGGATGGAGAGGATAAAAGGGCAGATGTAGCATCTCACATAGATGCATGTTATAGTACGACTGGAAGAAGAAAGACTTCTCTGTTCTTTGCTTTTAAGTGAAGGCTATTCAGTCCATCATACTGAATCAAACATGGGGCTTCAATAGGCTCAGTTTTCACAAATTAGCTGGAATGTTCTCATTACTTTTGAAAAACCATCACTGAAAAACACTGGGATTGTGAGCACTCTTGGGCTCACACATGAAGATCACCCACAGCCTGAATCCTGCTGACTGTGAACTAACTCCTGTTAAGGAGAACTTCCACTGACCAATGTTTTCGAATTAAAGCATTCATTTGTTTTCATGACATTCTGTCACCATTGCAGAAGTTATGCAGAAGTGGTTTGTAGTGGGGAAAGTTGTTCCTTAAAAAGCACAAGAGTGCCTTTAAGTGTGGTGAGTATCTGCTTCTGGATTGCAGTCCAATGCCAGCTTTTTGCTGTACTATGCTTAAGTATGAAACCAAGTGCAGAGACACATAAACACGTGTGTAGAGCACTTTTCACCAACACTAAAATGTCAATGACATTCTTAACGTTTTGCCTCAGCAGGACTCCAGCTTTAAGATGTTCCTGAACAAGAATCAACACTCAGGTGAAATGAGGAGGAATTTGTTTGGTGATGAATGTAATTTTATTAAGTTAAAGATGGTATATAACTGCTATCATTATTATTACTGTGGTGTAGGCATGTTGGCAGTGGAGCGAGGGTCTACCCAGGGTTCTGTGGGTGCTCCTCTCTGCAGCTGAGAGCAGTAGTCCTGACTGAAATGTTGCCTCATGAATAAAAACTGTTAGCTGAACTGAGATATAAACATGAGAGTGATATTTTCCCAAATATTCACCACATTGAAAGCAGCAAAGCATGAATGTTTTCGACTTACTTTGCATGCTCACTCCTGAGGCTGAAGATTTGGAGAACTTAACGCTGAGCTTTGTGATTTGCTTTGGGGAACAAAACACCTTTTGCATGAAAGACACAATATGCCAGTTTGAATAAACAATTCATGGCAAAATACCCATGTCATTTTATCATACTGTTATTCACAATTTCATTCCAGTAACCAAATCTGAGGTGGTCCTAATTCTTTAGAAGAATTTGCAAAGGGTCTGTGCTTTGCAAGCTGTGATTCTTTTTTGTAAATGTTAAAATCCATTAAGAAATGTTTAGATTTGTGTAGCAGGTGTTAGGCACAAAATGGTGCTGATGTTCAATGTACATTTGCCACCAGGTAAGGGATGGGGCAACTACTGGAGTTCAAGCAAATGTAAGACAGAGATGCCACTTTTGCTGGAGATGAAGAACATTGATTCAATTCTTCCACCTCACTCAGGAATTCTGTCCTTAATGTATCAATTGTCTGGCAGCTTCTGATAGTTCTGCAGAGCTGGTTCAAGTACAGACAAGAGAGAGAAAAAGAAAAATGGTCAGAGCAAAACTAAAATCATCAGATCAGCCTAAACAAAAATTAAAATTGGTATTGGTTTATTATTGTCACTTACAGTGACAAAAATAAGGTACAGTGAAAAACTTGTCTTGCATTGCGACCGTACAGGCCAATTCATTACACAGTGCAGTTACATTGGGTTAGTACAAAGTGCATTGATGTAGTACAGGTAAAAACAATAACAGTGCAGAGTAAAGTGTCACAGCTGCAGAGGAAGTGTAGTGCAATAAGGTGAAAGGTCACAACAAGGTAGATCATGGTGGAGACGGAGGAACTGAGGAAAAAGTAATGGCGTCCTTACAAGTGATGGGTGGGAAGAGATGTAGTTGAAGGAGCTGTGGGAGTCACTGGGTTTCAGAATCAGAATCAGCTTTATTATCATTGACTTGTACGTCATGAAGTTTGTTGTTTTGTGGCAGCAATACAGTGTAAAGACATAAATATACTAAAATAACTGGTGAAAAGTGATGAAGTAGTGTTCATGGGTTAACGGACCATTCAGAAATCTGATGGTGGAGGGGACAAAACTGTCCCTGAATTGTTGAGTGTGGGTCTTCAGGTTCCTGTTCCTCCTCCCCAGAGGTAGTAATGAGAGGAGGGCATGCCCTGCATGGTGAGGGCCCTGGTGAGGTTTGCAGAAGATGTCGGTGGATGATCGGTCTCCGGAGATGGAAACAGAGAGATCAAGAAAGGGGGGAGAGGTGTCAGAGATGGGCTAAGTGAATATGAGGGTGGTGTGAAAAAACTTATGGATGAAAGTTTTCAGCAAATAATCTCAAGGTGCTTCATGATTAAGTGGAATGGTTATGTAATACAGAAACAGAAAATGCTGGATAAACAGCAGGTCAGGCCTGACGAGGTGTCTTCGATGTGAAACGTTAACTCTGTTTCTTTTCCCACATCTGATATCTGCCCTGCTGAGTACTTCCAGCATTTTCTGTCTTTATT
>JARFYF010000063.1:90535290-90550272 GCA_030265395.1 Rhina ancylostomus
GAATCCATCATTAAAAAGATCATAATCACACAAGTCCCTAATATTGTTTTGTGTACATATATTATAACACCTACAACTGTTATTTCCCTCTGATACATGGTAGATGTATGCTTGATCAATAATATACATGAGGGCTTCCAAATAACACTAAGACCTTAAGCAGTTGAGAACAACACGCAAGATTTACAAAATCCTCAACACTTTTTGCCACTGCAAATATATATCACTCACTGGTGCATTATTTTCACAGGAATAATAAATCGTAGTTCTTGGAGAGGTACTTGGGGTTTAATCAAAAGAGAGAAACTCCCTCCTCAAGTTAATCCATGAAGTTCGATTAGAATGATTAAGATGTTCAGTAAATAAGTTTGCAGGTTCTAATAATATTTCACTCATTCCAACCTGCTCTCTTCGATATTGTAGGATGGGGATTCACCCATTGGCCCGTGTGGAATGGATTTGTAATCACTCTGGCTTGGAATGCATTTTTCCTTTTATTAGCAACAATAATATTGAAAGTAAGAATATAACAAAGAAGCAAAGGGAAGGAATCATCTGTTGCAAAGATAAATATTTGGAATGATCGACATCCAGGCAACTAAAGCCCAAGGAGAAGATCTAAGAGAACCATCAATAATTTCATTAAATTATAAAGCTGAAAATTAATGTTTGAAATGAATTTTCTACCAAGCTGAGCATTTGATACAATATTTTGTTTTAAATGCAATTTTGTAATGCAATCATTGTGAATGAGGATAAGTGTGCTGCTGCTTTTAAAAAAAATAAATCCAATTACATTCTCTTAAGCTTACTGAATACTGTGCAGTAAGAGATCTTCTCTTTGAAATATAGATAATCATAGGTTATTTTACCCAAAGGAATTCCAATGGCTTTATTCACAAGATCACAAAAAAATACTGATGACAAATGCCATTTTCCCCATCTAGCTCATCCATCCTGAGTAAACATTTGGTTTCCTTGACTCCTAGTTTATGCAATTTTTTTCAAGGCTTCTCACTGAACTTTCTTATAGGAATAATATAACAAGTCTTGATTACCTTATTAATAATATTCAGCTTGGAAACTGCACATGTGGTTTCCACAGATCATTCTGTTGTGCATCCCTCATCATTACAAAACTTACCACTCGTCCTTGGCAGATTAGAGTTTCCCATCAAAAAAGTGTTACTTGCTCCAGAGGATTTAGCTGTCGGTGGTCAGGCCACATATTCATGATAAGTAGAAATAACTTGTGCTGAAATAGCTCTTTTCATCGAAACTAATGAATATTGTCATCTTCACTCTTTTTCAAATTCTGGAATAGTTGACATGAGATGGTTAATTGGTTCTCTTAAGTAGCTCGTTAGACCATGGACTCGCAAGAAAGCATGCCCATATTTTTTAATATATCTGGAATTAAAAGGCTATTTAATGGTGTTCCTGAAAATACTGAGTTGTTATAAATGCCTATCACAAATGTCCTTTGGAAGGAACTCCCTCACCTTTCCCAATCTGGCCATATGTGACTCCTGACCCTCAATGTGATTGCTTACTGAAATCTAGAAACTCCGTTCACAGATCAATTATGGACAGACAATGAACATTTGTCTTTTTGGTGAGCAGAAGTGAATCAGAGGCTCACCCTGATCACTATTAGAAGTGTGTTTTGTGTGTGAAAATTAAAGTACTGCAGATGCTAGAAATGTGAAATAAAAACAGAAAATGTTGGAAACACTCATCAGGTCAGGCAGCATCTGTGAAGAATTAATGTTACAGGTCGAAGATCCTTCATCAGAAGAGTCATTTACTTTGGCTAAGAGCCAGTGACCATTCTGGCAATTAAATAACCAAGTTAAGTCCCCCATTTAAGGTTGAAAAAAAGAGCCCAGAGAAGGAAACTGAGGAAAACCTGCATCCATTGAACCTTGCCCCAGTAGGAAGTAAATGCTCACAGGAGGGAGTCAGAAGACAAGAAAACCAATGGAGGCCATGCAAATATCCATTCAAAGTAGGCAGTGATATCAGTTGTTGTTAATTCAGTTTAGCCCTATCCTTTAGGCTTTGGGATCTATATTTTTATTTACGATTTGTTCTGGTCTCAAGTGCCTCAGAACCAATTTTTCTCATCTCCTGTGCTGAGGACTAGATTTCATGAGCTGCACCATTTCTGGAATGTGTCAATGTCACTCACTAACCTTGGCTACGTTGGGAGAGGTAATCTGGCTGGGCGAAACTGGTTAGTGAGGCGGCAGTGGTGAAGGAGCCTCAGGCAACCTGATCAAATCATATGGGCAAACCAGAACCTGTCATAATACCTGTGAAATTTGTCAGAAAAAACATTTGTTCTGGTGAATCACTGATTAAGAAAGCTGCCAAGGTTTTACAGTGTTACTGTATGTCCCTTACATCCAGAAACACTTAAACTATAAGAAATCAAATAAGCAATTAAAAGAAGTAAATTATTATAAATTAATAAAAACTAATCTGCTTAAGAGCATGTTTAAATGGTTAATATATTGCTTGTAACACAATTAATTTAAAGAATGTTCTTCCTGATAGCCATAAAATCCCCATTGAAATGAATGGGTGCATGGACCATGTGCCTTGTTTCACCCAGCACTGGATCTGAAGGTAAATTCCTCATTGTAAATGCTGAGAGTTACAAGTTCCTATTTCATGGCTGAACACCATGAGGAGTCTTGTGGTGGAACATAACAAGGAAATAATTGGTCAGTAGTTTCAGGACTTTGATTTGTTGTGCAAAACTGCTGGTTAAAACCCTGCAAAATCTAGGCCTCCTCACACAAACACACCTGTTGTATGTGCGTGTGTGTTTGCATGTTNNNGTTCGTGCATGTACTTGCATGGGGAGGCTACCTTTAAGAATTAATTTTTTTCATATAGCATGACTCGATATGTTATTGGACCCAGACACTTCACTGTAGTTGAGAGTTACTGTCTTCAATAAATATACTGGAAACTGAAGGTTTCAGAGCATCTTCTCCAACAGTGTGGATTGATACAAGGGCAAAGCAATGCATCAGGGTTGGTGTCCCGGCAGTTGGGAGAGGCAATAAACAAGAATCTGCTCAAGAAGCTATACTGCAAATTAGAGATGAGGGCATGGGGCAGAAAGTCAAGCCAGCAAAGGGTTGCAGAACGTTGAATGTCAAGATACTTTCATTCAAAATTATGTTGGTTGATTTCAAAAGTGCCAGGGGCACCGGAAATTTTGCCTAGGATCTAAAGGTGTTTTGTTCATTGAAGTGCCTGCACTGTCAGCAATGGAACAGAGCCAAGGCATAAAAGTCAAGTGTCAGTCAGTGGTTATCAGTGTTGTTGATGGTATGCTCAAAATGAAGGACTCAAAAATACAATGATTTTCAAAAATGATTATCGCATGCAAGATGGCAAGTTCTGACGTACAAATTTGACACTTCATTAGCCCATGCAACACCCATGGATTAATTTGTATGTGCTGCGCAGGAATTGCCACTTTCTACAAAATCTATCTTTACTTGGGTTCTGTCTTCATGAAAATGCATTTGGCAGACAACTTATCACATTCTTGATATAATTATTCATTTCAGAACAATGTTTGTTCTCATGTCACACTGTAAACCGTGGGTCAGTATTAGCACTCTCACCTTGAAATTAAAATTTATGTATTTAAATTTATTTTCAGAAATTTAATCACACAATTTGTGTTTACTCTTTAGTATATTATTAGGGAGGTCCTACTTCCAACTGAGGTGTTAAATTGAGACCAAATTTCTCTCGATGTAGCGGATGTAAAAGATTCCTTAGCATTACTTGATGCAATAGTGAAGAAGTTCCCCCACTGTCCTGGCCACTAATCATCTTTCTCAACAGATTAATCCAGATTATCCTGCCATTAATTCATTGCTTGTGGGAGCTTGTGTGTGGAAATAGGCTGCTTACATTAAAACAATGGTTATATTGTAGTTGACAACAGGATGTTTTCCAACTTCCTCAATGCTGAACACATGCAATTTTCTTTTTGTTATGTGCACCAAACACTTTATCATGAAGATGATGCCTGTAACATCTTGTGTATGTGTATGGCAGACATGCTAGGATGTCAAGGATGCACATTGAGGGGTGACTGGATTTTAAATAATCCTGAATATTTTATAGAAACTGAAACCAGGAGATAAGTAGAAAATCCTCATTCATATTAGGTTGATCATATATCATTTATATGAAACCACTGACTATAAACCATTTGACTATGGATTAAGTGCAAAATTGTAGGAAGAAGCAAGGACTGATTCAATTTAAACTGTGGCAGGTTTGATGAAACTATAGCAATGAATGGAAAAAGCCTCATGACAAGATTTGTATCACTGGAAATTTACCTTTAACTACATATTAAAATATTAAGCAATATTTAAATTCACTTTTGACCAGTCAAGCATTGAAATAATTCATCCTGGGCATTATGGTTTAAAATAACGATTGGATAAATACAGGCAAACCCTGGGCAGGCAGCAACCTGCCTGTGAAGCTGCATAATTCAGCACTGCTCAGTCGGAAAGAGTGTTGCACCACTTGCTAAGTGGCTCCTGGACCCGAAAAGTCAAACTCTTTACTTCCCTTCACTACTACACTGCTTCCTGGATATATACAGAGAATATATAGTGGGGTTGGTTTTGGCCAGAGTAGTAGCAATGGAACACGTACATACGGTATGAGAAAATAACCGAGATTTACTGTATTAGGGCTTGTTGAAACAGTGACTCAATGACTCTCCTGTGCGAATCCCCACAGCATTCCACGACCCTGTGATCTCTATTTCGGAAGCCAATGTTCGAACATCCTTCAAGAGGGTGAAACCTCGCAAGGTGTCAGGCCCCAACAGTGTAACTGGCTGGGTACTGAAATCCTGTGCCAACCAACTGGCTGGACTGTTCACGTTACTACCATTGGGGAGGAGGTACAGGAGCCTGAAGACCCACACTCAACATTTCATGAACACTTCCTCCCCTCCGTCATCAGATTTCTAAACAGTCCATGAGCACAACCTCATTATTCCTCTTCTGCACTATTTATTTATTTCTGTAACTATAGTAAGTTTTATGTCTTTATGTCTTGCACTGTACTGCTTCCACAAAACAACAAATTTAACGACATATGTGAGTGATAATAAACCCATTTCTGATTCTGAGCCTCTCACTGCTGTGGTCTGAGGTTCCCACCTGATTCAAAAGGGCATCAATCATACTGGTGTCCAAGAAGAGCAGAGTGAGCTACCTCAATGACTATTGCCCGGTAGCACTCACATCTACTGTGATGAAGTGCTTCGAGAGGTTGGTCATGGCTAGAATTAACTCCTGCCTGGACCTGCTGCAATTTGCCTACCACCACAACAGATCTACAGCAGATACAAGCTCACTGGCTCTCCACTCTGCTTTGGAGTACCTAGACACCACAAGACATACGTCAAGCTACTGTCTATTTATTACAGCTCTGTGTTCAACACCATCATTCCCTCTGTGCTCATAATCAAGCTTCAAAACCTGGGCTTCTGTACCTCCCTCTGCAACTGGATCCTCGATTTCCTTGTCGGTAGACCACAGTCAGTGCAGATCAGTAGTAACATCTCCTCGCTTACTGTCAACACAGTCGCAGCTCAAGGATGTGCGTTAGCCCACTGCTTCTCTCTCTACACTCATGACTGTGTGGCTAAGTACAGCTCAAACACCATCTATAATTTGCGATGACACCACTGCTGTTGAATCTCAGATGGCAATGATGAAGCGTACAGGAGTGAGATAGATTGGCCAGTTGAGTGGTGTCGCAACAACAACCTCGCACTCAACATCAGCAAGACTGAGGAATTGATTATGGACTTCAGGAAGGGGAGGTCAGGAGAACACACACCAGTCCTCGTTGAGGGGTCAGTGGTGGAAAGGGTGAGCAGCTTCAAGTTCCTGGGTGTCAACACCTCAGAAGATCTATCCTGGGCCCAACACATTGATGTAATCATGAAGGAGGTATGCCAGCAGCTCAACTTTGTTAAGAGTTTGAGGAGATTTGGTATGTCACCAAAGACTCTTACAAATTTCTATAAATGTTCGATGGAGAGCCTTCTGACTGATTGCATCACAGCTTGGTATGGAACATCCAATGCACAGGATCGCAAGAGGCTGCAGAGGGTTGCAGACTCAGCCAGCTCCATCACAAGTACAACCATCAAGGTCATCTTCAAGAGGCGGTGCCTCAAGAAAGCGGCATCCATCATGAAGGACCCTCACCATCCGGGACATGCCCTCTTCTCATTACCACCATCAGGGAGGAGGTGCAGGAGCCTGAAGACCCAAACCCAACGATTCAGGAACAGCTTCTTCTCCTCTGCCATCAGATTTCTGAATGATCCATGAACCCCATTAGCACTTTCTCATTATTCCTTTTTTTTCACTATTTGTTTATTTTTGTAATTTATGGATGTTTATGTCTTTGCACTGTACTGCTGCTGCAAAACAATAAATTTCAATTCATACGTCAGTGATAATAATTCTGATTCTCAATTATTGAACGCTCCAGCACCAGTTACCTGTTCGGCTTCTGTGTGCTGCTTGGCTTCATCAGCTGCTTCCTTGGATGCATCTGCCGTTTGTATCTGCTTGCTCAATGGCATCCTCATCCATTGGTGCAACACAAGGTTAAGCATCATTTTTCTTTTTTTAATTTTAATTTTGGGAAGAGCATAGCATTGACATTGTCATATGGTAAAAATACTTTGAAGTTGTTGTCATTAGCTTCAAAGAAAAATGCACACATAAAGCAATTCTGGATTATCTCCTGTTTTACCATATCCCAGGATGATCATTGCTTAGAGCATCTACATTGAAGTTTTTGCCAGATTCCAGGCAGGCAATCTTCTTATGGTCAAGCATCTTGTTGTACAGCATTTAAATTTTTTAATTATGTTTTGATTTTAGGCTGAGTAATTCAGGTTAAATTGGGTGAGAGAGAAAAATATCATATTAATCTTAGTCCTTGGACACCTGTATGAGCTTGAGCAGTTATCCACGACCAATAGGATTTTGATTTTCTGGAACTGTAAATGAAGATCAAGTTGCTGAACCATGAAGTAAAAACTGTTGAAGTCATTATGCCTTTTGGTTTGCCATATAGTTGCCTGGCAGATGTCAACATGGTTAAAACTTCTCGGTTTTTTGAACCTGTTGATGTTTTCACATCTGGACATTTGGGACAACAAGAAGTGACACCCAATCCTTTGTTTTGCTTACCACCACCTACAGCTTGGCCTTTGGTATAGTGTGTATTTGTAGAAGAGAGCAGTTTCATCTGCATTCAAGTTATCAGTGAGGTTAAATTCTTGAATGGGTATTTGAATACACAGATGTCAGTCATCTTGATTTGAAGTGTCTGGAGATAAACTACCCCACAAAGCCTCCAATTGATGAGATTATTTTGCAATTTAAACACAAAAGCAAGTCATTACTATGATTAAACTTGTCGATATATGTTTTCATTGCAAAGCTTTCAGCTTTCTCCACAAAATTTGCTTTTGGTTGAATGACTGGGGCAGCTTTAACTGTATCATTACACTAAGTGAATACCTTCTACTCCAATCCCAGATCTTTTGTGTGTTGCAGCCTTTGGTGTTACTATTCCATTCTCTGTTATCATATTTTTCTATAATTTTTCTCAGCATGCTCCAGCCTCACTGTGACTATTACGTTTGACATCAAATTCAGCCTGCATTTTTTATCATCAAGTGCCCTCAATGTCTTGCACTTAGCTTCCAGTTCTTGAAAGTTATTTTTATCTATCGTGGTGGTCATGATTTTCATCTACACTTTAAGGATTAACTTCCCAAAGCAAATGAGTCTTATTGAAATTGAAGCTGTCCCTAATATGTACCATTGAATGAATTGCCATGCCTCCCATAACAGCAACAACTGAAACACATTTTCCCAACATACGGACATTAGACAAAACACTAACTGCCCAGAATAGCGGACATTGGGTGGAAACAAAGTCTGCCTGTCAACGTGTCAGGTTATCTCTCTATGTTGGTGTTGAGATAACGAAGTGCAAATTGCAAAGACAAATAGAGAAATGGACTGGAACTTCACAATGAGTCTGACAAAGGCAGGATGTTGACATGTGGGGTCTAAGTAAGTGAGCAGCACTGTATCGATATAATAGGAATGAAACCACCTGGCATTGATCTAGGAATAATGTTTAGACATGGTAAAGGTACTGCCAGGATAGTACACCTTACAAAGTGTTCCTTGCGAATATTAGTGGACGTAAATAAATTGGAAAAGCTACAGCAGAAGCCAGGCACAGAATCAAATATTTCAGCCAATGTCCTAGACTTCTTTATCATGATTCCTATGTACATCTCATTCTATTGGCGGGTCACACTCATCTTGGGTTGAAAGGTGAGTCCTTGACATTGAATCCAAACCCCATGAAGTCTCATGGTATCAGATTAAACATGGGCAAGGAAAATTCCTCCAGATTACTACCAACAGCCTCAGATGATGAATCAATGTTCCTCCATCTTGAATAACATCCTGAAGAAGCACTGAGAGTAGCAAGGGTACACAATGCATAGTGGTGGAAGAAGTTCCATGCACAAGGCTACTGCACCGCTGGATGAATTGTCAGAAACACGATGGACATAATTGCCAGATTAAGTCAGTGGCCAATGATTAGTGAACAAACGTTAGGAAAAACCTATTTGACCTTACCCTAACCCGTCTGGCCGCCATAGATTTACCTCTCTTTGCCATTATTGATGGGAGTGAACACCATACTATACCCTCTTTGGAAAAACAAATCCCCAACTTCACACCAAGGATACCTTTCAATGGGCTCTGTGGTACTACCATTTTGTCAAATGGCATAGATTAACAACTAATCTAATAGCTCAAGAAGTGTAAGAAAGTGCTGTGGGTCTTCAATAGTAGCCTGTGCTCCACTGCCATGTGGTGTTAAGAAGTGCTTGATACAGCGAAGCCAATGAGACCAGAGAGCATCCTGGTCTCCAAGGCTTACAACTCAATGCAACTGTAGCCATCTTTTCCAATGCAGCTACAACACTGCTGTCAGTCCAATAGGATTGAAAATTCCTCAGGAATTTCATGCACACAAGAAGCAAGATAAATCCAATTCAATTAATTACCCCTCAACCAAATTACTCTCAATCACCAGAAGAGTAATGGAGTGTCTGGTGGACAATAGTATAAAGTGGTACATGTCCACCAATAACTTAATCACTTTGTTTGGGTTCCAGGAGGAGTACTTGGCTCCAGTCCTTGATAAAGCCTCGACCTAATCATAATGTAGGAAGTATGATTAGTACATTTACAGATGACTCGAAAGTAGTGGTGTTGTTTACAGTGAAGAGGGTAGTCTTTGGCTATAGAACAATATCAAAGAGTAGATGAGATGATCAGAGGAATCGGAGATGGAAGTCAATCCTGAAGATTGTGAGGTCATGCATTTAGGAAAATTTAGTAAGGCTTACAATGAATGATAGGATCCAAGAAAGTACTGAGGAATAGTGGGGCCTTGGTGTACATGTTCATGGATCCCTGAAGGCATCAGCACAAGTAGATGAAGTGGTTAAGAAGGCATACAGGATGCTAGCCTTCATTAGGCAGAGTATAGAATACAAGAGCAGGGAGGTCACGTTAAAACTATACAAAACATTGGTTAGAACACAGCTAGAGATCAGAAAGAGGTGAGGGTGTTTGCTGAAGCGTAGACTGTGTTAAGGTCCACTTGCAGCTCCTCAGACAATAAAACAGATATGCACAAATGCAGCATGACCTGGAGAACATTCAAGTGTTATCTGATAAGGGACAAATACATTTATGTTACACAAGTGCCTGGTAATTACAATCTTTAACAAAGGGGCAAAAGCAAACTACTGGAGGAACTCAGTAGGTCAAGCAACATCTGCGGAAGCAAAGGGATGGCTGACATTTTGGGTCGAGACCCTCTGCATCAGGACTGAGAGAGTGTGTCTCCTCTGCGGGGCCTTGACCCAAAACATCAACCATCCCTCTCCTCCACAGATGCTGCTTGACCCACTGAGTTCCTCCAGCAGTTCGTGTTTACTCCTGGTACCTGTTTGTCTCTGTCCACTTATATAACTCTAACTCCCTCCTGAACATCACATTCATCCTCTAGTAAAATGGTAAAGGATTGCCAACTCCAACCTTTGTCACAGTCTGGATATGAGCCTAACCTGTGTGATTTGGCATGACTTTGAATTCTTTCCACATGCTTTGTGGAAGCGCTTCATCTCCTGTTGCTCTGACCCTTTATGACCTAAAGTAAAACTATTGCTTGGGGAATTGTGGATGTAAAGCACAAACTGTAATGTCACACTGCAAGATCTTGATTTGCTAAATCCAATCCCACTACCCTGCAAAGTTTTTTTTTCATATTTTCAACTCTGGAATCACAATTGTTAAAAAAAACAATAAAAATTAAAAATTGGTGTACTATTAATCAGACGATTAAGAACTCAGAAGAATCTTTTTCAATGAATTTATGTTAATTGACATTCCACCAACTTAATCCGTATGTTTGTTTGAGGATGTTACAGTTGTTGACAAACTGTGGGTGAGAACTTATAGCCACATAATATCATCTTTAAGCAGTAATATAGAACGTATTAATCTTAACAATAAATCTGTAAATTATAAAACCAGCTCCTTACACATTTGTTGGTTCAATACCTCAGGAACTGAGTTGGTGGCATTTCACTTCTTCAAAGCTTTTAGTATGTAAACCAGCATGTAAACATTCCATCTGCCTGGATACTGTATCCATGGTGATGTGACAACAGATCAGAGCCTGTAGCAAAACAACACGATGAAGAACACTGGTTATATTCAGTTCATCTGTTGCAGCAACGGTGTGGTGTAAACATACACATCTGATTGCAGTTCAGTCATGAAACTAGCTAAATAATAAATTGCTGCTTCCAAGGGTTTGAAGTTCTTTCCAAAATCTTTTTGTGACACATTAAATTTTAGAAATGGTAGGATCCACTGGGGCATATTGATAGCTTAAGATATTTGATTGCATTGTAATAAGTCATAATCTTTCGGATGACTATTAGCTTCCTGCCTATTTCTCCCCACCCAGTTTAATATTTGACCGGCCCCTTTTGCAAGCTGCAATTCCTGATTTGAGGACAATCCCATGGCCCTCAGGAAGCTGTTTCCCAATCCAATTTAAGACCAGAGGTGCACTGTTTTGCATTGAACTCTGTAACCCTTTACAAAGTGCCACTATATCTTAATGTTTCCAGTGTGGGTCTGAACAAACATTAATGAATGGCTGGATTCTGACTTTATGATGAAGGCATAGTGACTGACAAAGCAACTAAAGATAATTAAGCCTAAACCACCTGCTTGAAAAACTCCTACAGTCAAGTAATGTTGGTGGGTTGATCAGCTTCAAACGACCAATATCATCTCTCTTTGTCCTAGGTACAACTCCAGTCAGCTGAGAGTTTTTCTCCCAGTCTCAGGTAACCTCCATTTTACCATGGTTCCTTGGTCCCACAGTTGATGTTTCATCAGTTGATGGTCACAGCACTGACGTTGGGGGCAATCACTTTTCACTTCATGTCTGGAATTCAATTTGTGCCTCGAATGAGCTCTGGAACTAAGTGGTCTGAATAGAACTCAAACTGAGCATCAGTAAGTAAATTACTGGTGATAAAGTGCCCCTGTCATTGCTCGTTCCATTACTTTGTTACTGATTGAGAGTTGATTGATGAGAGAGCAATTGGTTGGATTAGACTTGTCCTAGCTCAACATAGCTTGGCAGCTCTCCACATTGTTGGGTTAATACCAATGTTATAGTTGTACTGAAAGTGTATCAACTATGCAAACCATTTGATGCACCCTCTTGGCTAAAGGACAACACAAAAACAAGAAAAAAATTACCAATTATCTTTAAAATTAGTTAACAATAATCAAATTTTGGAACTAGTTGATGCTAAAATTGGAAAATAAGACTAGTTTAACAAAGGGGCAAAAAACAAACTACTGGAGAAACTGATATTAAATCCTTTGAAAAGAATTTCAATTGATTGTAATTGGCATTTTAAAATAGTCTATCCATATTGTGAAACAACCATCACTCCATAATTAGATCACTTTCACATTGAGATAGCAACTAACTGGGTGTACACTTAAAAATAAATATTTCTTGCACCATCTGTTATGAAAATATATAACTGTTTACAGCAGAAGTGGATAGTTGTACAGCATTCTCACACCATCCTCCCACAGATAATGTGACTGAGCTTTGCAAACTCTCAGGGGATCACAATTACCAATGTCATTTGAGACTGTAATTGGAACTCAAGTCTGCATTGGATTGCCAAATACCAGTTTATATTTGCCAGGCTGCAGCAGTCAATCTGATTTAAAATGTGCCTGATCAGTAAAACCATCATTGTGTTAACAAAGAAATAAGGCACACTTAAAAGTATTGATTTTGATTTGAAAATATCTTGGATCAAAGACTCTGAGACCCTACTAATGGGGTCATTCTTAAGTGAACATCACTATTCAGCAACCTGAATGAATCTGGAACAAGAACTTGAAAAATGGGAATTCCAAATTACTTGGTCAAATACTCATGACAAAAATGACCATAACACCAAAATTAAATGTGCCTAATTTAGGGAGCATAACTGCATGTTTACACATTGCAACACATTAAAAGTTAATGAATGGTTTAATTCTTTTCTTAAGAATTCTAGGAACATTTTGTCCTGAATGTTGACCAATTGTGACTTGTTTAAATGTGACCCTAGAATCTTAGCTTTGACAACCAAAAGATTAACCCATTCAGTTTTGTAACAAGCCTTCTACAATAGAAAATTGGGATTTTGTTTGTAAGGTAGCATTTTGATGGTACTAAACACTCAAGATAACAATACTGTTACTGATCACTGGCAATGCTATATCACCAACAACTTAAGTATGTGATATTATCAAGTGTGATGGTGATATTATAAAGTTCTGAAGCTGTTTGCCTAGGAGTGGTTATAGCTCCAAAGAGCTAGTACTGGCACTAAGGATCAAATGGCCTCCTTCGGGTCTGTATAATTCTATGATTCTACTGCGTGTTGTTTATAAGAATCGGGTTTATCAGAGTCACGTTTATTATCACTGTCTAATATGACATGAAATTAGTTGTTCTGCAGCAGCAGTACAGTTCAAAGACATAAAATTACTATAAATTACAAAACAAATAAATAGTGCAAAAAAAAGGAATAACGAGGTTGGGTTCATGTACCACTCAGAAATCTGATAGTGGAGGAGAAGAAGCTATTTCTGAATCATTAAGTGTGGGTCTACAGGCTCCTGTACCTCCACCCCGATGGTAGTAACGAGAAGAGGGCATGTCCTGGATGGTAAGGGTCCCTAGTGATGGATACTGCCTTCTTGAGGCAGTGCCTCTTGAAGATATCTTCAGTGGGTAGGGTTGTGCCTGTGATGGAGCTGGATGAGTCTACAACCCTCTGCAGCCTCTTGCACTCCTGTGCATTTGAGCCTCCATGCACGGCTGTGATGTAATTAGTCAGAATGCTCTCCACCGTACATCTGTAGAAATTTGCAAGAGTCCTTTGTGACATACCAAATCTCCTCAAACTCCCAACAAAGTAGAGCCTCTGGCATGCATTCTTCATGATTGCATCAATGTGTTGGGCTCAGGGTAGATCTTCTGAAATGTTGACACCCAGAAACCTGAAGCTGTTTATCCTTTCCACCGCTGACCCCTCAATGAAGACTGGAGTGCGTTCTCCCAACTTCCCCTTCCTAAAGTCCATAATCAATTCCTTGGTCTTGCTAATGTTGAATGCAAGGTTGTTGTTGTGACACCGCTCCTGTACGCCTCCTTGTCGCCGTCTGACATTTTACCAACAACAGTGTCAAAGTTGTTGTTGCAGACTACTACATGTGTGTGGGAAGGGTAAATGGCAGGGTTGGCTTGGAAGAAAATGCTCCTCCCTAATCATGGGGTCTTCGTAACATTAGCACAAAATGCAGCTTCAATGTATTAGATTTAATTTTGTTCAAAGCTATCCTTGGTCATCTCAACATCCACTTTCATGAATGAGTCATCAAAACATTTAATTCCTTAAAAGAGAGGAGCATTAATAAACTTATACTCTATCCATTAAGTTAAATGTTCTGAGGTGCTTATTGAAAAATCCTGTTTGAATCTGCAAATTCCTTTCGAACCTGAGATTGCCAATCCTTCCAGATTTTCCCAAATTCCAAAAAAACTAAAGATTAATGCGTTGGAAACTGCTGAAAGCAACACCCAGGAGAAAATTCACAGGTATGTAAAATAAAACATTAGATCTTCAGGGAAAAGCCCGTTTGACTGAGTTGGAAAACAAAATTAATTTAGCTTTCCTAGGACTACAGAAAAAGGGAGAGGGAGTGACAGAATCAACAAAGAACCATAATTAACTATTTATTGTGCTGCAAGTTCACGTGTAAAGGATTTGAGGTTGAAGTTTGCACTTCATTTATTGCTCTAGATTGTGTACAAATTCCACCAAGCATCTGTTTTGCAAACTAACCGTTCCAAACTCCAGCTCTCTGAACTTGACCAGTCACATTTCAAGTCAGTGAATGAAGACATCTGGCGCAGTTTAGAAACAAAGGCACAGATTCCCCCTCCTGAAATTCAGTTCTTTGTAAATGACAACCACCCCAGCCGTTGTGTAGGGGTGGCACAGTGGCACAGCAGGCAGTGTTACTGCTTCACAGCTCGAGCGACCTGGCTTCGTACCTGATCCCTGGTGTTGGATGGTATTTGCACTTTCTCGCTGTGATGCGTGGGTTTTCCCCAGGTGCTTGTTTCCTCACACATGCCAAAGACATTCTAGTTAGTATTTCAGTTGGTCATTGTGCATTACCCCTAGTG
>JARFYF010000063.1:90659880-90671463 GCA_030265395.1 Rhina ancylostomus
CACCTTTGCTCTTTCTCTGTTCCATTGTGTTTGTAAAGGAAGTTGATCTTGTATCCTGGGTACTCTGTTACTGAAAACCAGACATGTTAAATTTCACCCATTTTAAATTGCCTAAATTCAGCCCAGAAGTGGTAGTCAAACATTGATGCGTAAAGCCAAAATTCTGCATTACATTGATAATTCATATATATTTGGCATATTTCGATGGAGCATAACTTTTTTTTGTATTTATCAAGGATTATAATGACCACATTGCTGAGATTTTGGCAAAGCTTGTGGCAATCATGGACGGACTCTGTGATAAAACATTGTCTAAGGTAAAATTATAATTTTGTTTCTTGGGGTATGCTTAGCCCTTTAAATCAACATGTACATATTCTGCATGGGTGAGGATGGGGTTTATCAAAATATGGTCACATTATATTTGAAGTAAGGTTTTAATTCCTAGATGTCTGCTCCCAGACCATTACCATTACACTTTAGTCAACAAGTCTTGATATGAATCATTGTTTTGTATGCTAAATGAAGGAACACTAGATTTTGAGAGGCAGGTAGCAAGGAGTCAAGTAGTTCCATTCATTACCTGACCTCCACCCCTTCCCCCGTAATGTAATATGTGGAAATAACCTTTGGAGTAGAAGATGGGTGACAAGAATATGTGCTGAGAGCAGCATCTGTATTGCAGAGTTCTTGATGTCAGTTCAGTAGATTGCTGTGCAAGTGACTAAGCAAATTTTTTATGGAAAATTTTTTGAATGTGGGTGTTGTTGGCAAGTCTTATTTATTGGCCACTCTTGGTTAGAAGCTGAGTGACAGCTGAATAGCTGTTGTCCCACATTGAAGAAGAGGCTGAAGGAAATAATGAATGAAGAATTCAGTTACAAATGGATGATAAAGAGACTTCTGGTACAAAGAGTGAGGACAATTGGATTAGAGGTTTCTGAGGGTAATGTGCACTGGCTAAGCTGTGGATGGATGATAGAATGAGAATTGTGAGAAAGCTATGCATTTGTGGATGATTTTCTGCCATTTTGTAATATCGTGGTACCTGGAACTTAGATTTTTTTTATTGCTGCGGAAGGAATGAGCAATGGTATTTTAGCAGCAATTTGTGATGCAATGCAATTGGAAAAAATTGAAACTGGGGTGTGAAGAATTTCTGTGATAATTGGTGAGGAATTGAAGTATAAAGTAACCATTTAATAAAAAGACAATACATGTTAGAAATGAGGAATGTTATTAGATGTGATGGTCATAATGGAAGGAAATAAGAGATGTATTGCAAGATGATCTTGTAATACTGATCATTTAATCCCAGGTCCATTAGATCCCAGTCTTTAAAATGCACTTCTTTGATAACAAGGATGTACTATGTTGAGAAGTTCCCATAAAACCAATGTGCATTTATGCTTTTATTTTGTTTCCAGTATGAAGTGAAAGCACCAGTACCCTCTACCTGTTTCCGAAACATCTGTAAGCAAACATCTAAAATGCATGAAGCTATATATGACCTCTTACCTCCAGAACAAACACAGGTGGGTATTATATTTAAAAATAAATGGGAAAAATGCCAATCGAAGCAGCCAATAAAAAATGCATCATCTTTCTGGAGAAGTGAATGAATGATCTCTTTATAATTTCCTAGTGTACAGAATTCAGGTGCTATCTTCATCCAGTGGTTCATTTTGGATGGCAAAAAACAAGTGCTTTTACTGTCCCAATTAAAAGTGTTTTTTTGCTTTTACTGTCCCAATTAAAAGTGGTGAAGCTGCAATTATTGTTCAGTGACTAATTATACTGTCTGGTTCAATACTGAGCCACATAGGCTGCAATGTCTGAACTCTTGTTTGTTGATAGAGTCATCTAAGTCGGACAGGCAGTTAGCTTTGGATCAGGGTGAGGGAGAGGTCAATCAAATTTCTGCTATTTGATTGCATTCAGGAATTGAAGTAGCAAGATTCAAAATCGAGAGCAATGTCAGCTGAGACTTTGGTCATGGTTATATTTTGTCCCAGACACAAAGCTAAGTCATGCTGCCCAGGAATGCAGCATGTGAATTAGGTTCCGGAAGGTGATGAATCATGGGGACCTGTGCCTGGCAAAAGTCATTACCTTTTGATGAGATGGTTCAGTCATGTGCTGGTGAACACAACACAATGCAGTTCTTTATTTATTGACATAAATGATGCTAAAATTTAGCACTCTGATATTAGAATTTGATATATTCAGTCATGTCAAGTTTATTGTCATGTGCACAAGTACAGTGAGGTACAGGTACAATGAAAAACCTACTTGCAGCAACATTACAGGCACATAGATTCAGACAACACTCAGAATATAATTTATGCATGATATATTTTCCAAGACATTGAAGGAGAAAAAGAATGTGCAAAAAAGCCAGTGTAAAAACATGAATTTATATTTTTAATTTTATATTATGTAAAATACTTATTATAATTGTATCATGACAAATTTAGTGCATGGGGAAGGATTATAGATAATATATTTACATTCTGCTCTAGCAGTAACTTGCATTTTGACCTCCTAGGATGATTTGCATTTGTGCAAACTGCAATCATGCTTATATCCTGCAGACATTTTAGAATATTATGGAGACTGAGCTGCAAGTAATTTCTCCGCATTGCTGTTCATAGTTTATATCTATTATTGAGAAAGAAACTTGAAGAATGGGCATATAATTTCAATAGATAACTGAAGCATTGCACTAGCAAAATTGAGGAAAAATAGTATAAAAATTTAATCTAACAATCTGATGTTGTAGAAAGGTAAATACGAATACACACATCACAAAGTTGAAATGGAAGCCAAAAGCCACACAAAAAAAACAAATTTAACTATAGGGTTTGTACCTACATAATTTGTCTCATTCCCCAAACATCCCTTTTCTTCTCTTCAAAACTTTTCTGAAGAACTTTCTTTTACCAATTTATCATTTCAAAATTTCAACAACTTTTTGAACTTACCTTTTCACTCCTACCTTTATCCCTAGTGGCCCTCAGGAAGAATATTTGACATTCTTATAGTCTAGCCTATCATGAGTCGAGATCCACCAAGGTGGTTGGACTTTTAATTGCCTCCTCATTTAGGGGGCAATTAGTGGTGGACTATATACGCTAGTATTGTTGGCTGTGTCCATGCCCTGTGATTTATTATTTTAATAATAGCTAAAAAGAGTTGTTTCTTGGTCTCAGTTTTCAGCAAGCGCATCTATAAAGATTGACATAATAGCATTTACAAGCAGTACCCTGGTGATCTCCTACTAGGATTTCAGTGTCTGCACGACAGAATTATTGATCATTCAGGCTGTTGGTCTGTGCTGCCTCTTAAAGAGCTATCCAACTCAGACCACCTTCCTGCTGTTCTCCCACCACCCCTCCTTCCCTGCAAACATCTAATCAAGCATATATCCAGTTACCTTTTAAAAGTTATCTTCAAATCCTCTTCCCACATCCAAACTTTCTACCTTGGAAGTATACATCAGCTTAGTGTGGGCTCACTCCATCAGATTCCCTTTGTCAGTCATTCATCCTAGCAACTTAAAATTAATGTTTTTCACTTTCCTGGCTCTGATAAAGGGCCTCTGACTAGAACTCTGTTCTTCTTTTTTCAGTTGCTGCCGGACCTGCTGAATGTTTCCACTATTTTTATTTTTATATTGTAATTCCCTTGCTTTTATATGACATGCATCATGTTACAAAATCAAGTTTCTAATTTCTTTTAAGCATCTCCACTTTATCTGCCTTTTTACAAAGATTTGTGAGCAGACACCTTCAGTTTTCTCAGTTCCTGCACTTCACCTGATAATTAAGTGCAGAAGGTACCTAGTGGAGTATTGTTCAGATACATCCCCGTGTAAATGAAGGTCATGTTTATCTCAATTCATCACAGCTGAATGGTTTTGTTATAGAATTGCACAGCACAGAAATGAGCCCTTTCAAACCACCTCATCCATGCTGACTATGATGCCTATCTACACTAATCCCATTTGCCTGCATTAATCCTGTATCCCTCTATATCAATCTCTGTATCCTATCCAAGAACCTAACCAAAACTCTTTTAAACTTCGTAAGTGTATCTGTCTCCACTACGTCCTCTGGCAGATCATTTCCATATGTTCATCTCCCTCTGTGTGGACAAACTTCCCTATCAGATCTCCTTTAAATTTTACCCCTCTGACTTTAAACCTGTGCCCTCTAGTTCTAGATTTCCTTGTACAATCAATGTTTTATACATTTGTAACATGGCATTCAAACTCTTGTGTATCCTTTAGACAATTTTCTTCACTATTCACACCTCCACCTATTCTTGTCTCTGCAAACTCACCAACCAGACCACCTACATTCTCATCCAGTTGATGTACAATAGTGGTGTAGAAATCTCAAGGCACTGAGAAATCATTTCATTCAAATATTGCACCTCAGGTGTACTAATAGTTGTTTGAAGTTGTACTTATTACCAAATACAGAATACTATGTTATAATTTCTTATATTACCTCTCCATGGCCATTGGTTATCAGCATTAATATGTTCTTTTAAAAAAAATCAAAGAATCAGTGTTTTGTGTTCAGCATAACAAAGGTCAGTTGGAAATGTATTAAAATATTACTGTGGGAATTTGCAGTCAGGTCCATTATACAGGTTCTCTGGAAATGTAATGTTGTACTCGTGGAGGGGAAAAGTGTGTGTGGGGGGGGTGGTGGGGGAGGAGGAAATGGGGCAAGAGCACAGGTTAACATAATGTACACACATTTCTCTTTGAACTTTTAGATGTTGTTCTTGAGAATCAATTCAAGTTTTAAAATTCATTTGAAGAAACAACTTACCCGTTTAAATGTGGTGAATGATGGAGGACCTTTACATGGGTTTGTACATTTTTGATGATACCTTTGTAAAATTTTCAGTAATTTGTTTTAAAATAATATTCAATAAGTTTTTAAAACTTGTTTATTGGTGTCATGGCTATTCAAAATAATCAGCTTAATGTTTAGAGTTGCCTTTGAATTCATTTGAATGCAATTGCTAGAATTGTGATTATTTTGAACCAGGGCAATTTCAAGCATGTTTTATTTTCTGCTGAAACTTACCACAAATTGGTTGCAGTAATTTGCATTTAAAATTTTGCAACCCAGTTACTTGAACTTCATGAATTTTTAAAATTGCACTGCAAATATCAGCTCAAACAAGTGAAAACTCCAACCCTAGCCTCTGCTCTTTCTCAGTGGGTTTAGCAATTGAATAATGGAACTCTTGTTTAAAACTCCTTCAGTTGTTTTTTGAACTCTGCTAGACAGAGAATGAAATGGTGAATTAAAAGGTAATGTCTTTGTGGTCATTGCAACTTCACAGCGATGTGGCATTGATCTTTTTTCTGTTACACAAAATAAATGTGTATAGAAATTGGCTGAGAGGCAATAGAGGAAGTTGCTGTAGATGCTCACTGATCCATGTAGGAATCATGGCTAAGACTAATTGGACAATTCATTTCATCTGCAGGCTTGTTGCATCAGACCTAGCTTTCTACACTGGAAACATTCAAGCATTAAAAGGCCTTGAGAGTTTGGACATTAATGTGACAGAAATATGGGAGCAGAAAAGGTGACATTCTGAAGAACATCTCTTTGCATGCCGAGATTTTATTTTGATGATCCTAGACCTTCACTGCCCTAATAATCAAATAACAGTCCTCCATTGGAGCAGCATCTCTCAAACCAAATTGGGGTGTGATTTACAGAAAATGTCCTCCCGTGGGCAACTGTTCAGCTGAGTGTTCTTTGTTTTTAAAACCTTTCAAAGTAGGTTCAAATGTCTGTGGACCAAAAGCAGTACTGTATGCGACCTCTGGCTTTCCTGGAAGACTGTATGTAGCACTAAATGATGCTTTTCATCTGATTATTTGTATGTTAAACCTTGTGCAATCATAACACTATTTTAAAAAAAAGTTAATGATGGTACAGTTTATAAAATATCTTTTAAACAGTTGTAAATTCATGCCACATTAATAATTAAAAAAGGGTTTTGTTTATCCATGGGGGTGGGGACTATTAATAATCTAGGAACTTTATTTTTTTACAGACCTTTCTATGAATTTTAAAAAATCTTTTGGAGTGGTGGTTGCATATAAGATATACATTTTCCCATAGCCCAGTTTGTTGTTCAAACAAAGCTTTAAAATCCAAGTGTTTCAGGGTTAGTTTCAGTTTTACTATCCTCAGTGCACCTTTGGTAAACAATAGAAGAAAGCAACAATATATTTATGACTTTTGTTTTAGGTGGAGCAGCTTAACAACTTTGTTTTGCATATGGCAGATTCCAGTTTCATTTCTGAAGTACATGCTTAGGAAAGTTCTTTGGTGCTTAAAATGCCTCACTAGGTTTTAATGGAAACACTTTGGTTAATTAGTTTTTTCAATCTGTACCTATAAATGAATTGGTGATAGATTTGAGGTATTTTTTCATCATTTTGTGGAGTTTTGTGCCATCTGTAAGCAGTTAATGGTGGCTGTCCACAATACAGTCAAGTGCCTAAGTTTATTTCTCATGCAGTGCAAAAAAAAATTAGTTTGTGCTGTCAGGAGTGAAGTCCATATTTACTGTGCCTAATTCCACACTGGTGGCACTGAACACCAACTTGTCTCCCTTCTGTGCTGCTATTATAATTAATTTAAAACTGAGCTTGCTGAGGATTGATGATATCTAATAGTAATCTCTCTCCAATCCTTGTGTTTTTAAATTGAAATCTCAAAATAAAAATTACATGGAAGTGATTTAGTTTTATTATTTGCAGTTTATATTATTATTGTTGGTGCTTCAGCCCTCTGGTGATCTAATTGGAGAATTGTTTGAACAGCACTTAATTTGCTAGAACCAAAGATTGCTTTCCACCTGAAGCTGTTAATGGATCTTTGCAATCCACTCTGGGTGGTGCTCATCTTGCCAGTAACATAACTTAATGTCTACTTAAACATCTGGTGGAATCACTCAGCCTTTACCTTTGCAGGTAGGTTTCCTCCTGTTCAGTGTACCGATTGGCTCAGATTTGTAAATTATTTTAATCCATTCACCTTCCAGTTCTCTTTGTGCTTTAAAACAATCTATTTAGATTGCAGTAAGGGTCTGAACTTTGCCAAAGGAGAGTAAAGTCTTGAACAGGCTTAACTGCTTTGAGAGGATAAGAGACTGCAGATGCTGGAAACTGGAGCAACAGCATCTCATGTGTTGTTTTCCTTCAGCACTAGCTAGCTATTTAGATGCTTAAGTGGAATTATATGCCACACTGAAATAGTGCCTAAACCGTAAGCTCTGCTTTACATTCTAACCTAGGTAAACTATTTTAAACTTTCATCTGTAATGGGGACATTTTTGGTCCTCCCTCATGTCAATCAATTGTGGTAGTTCCTTGAAGTACCAATTGGGAGTAAGTTTAATTTCACTGTGGTAACCTAAAACCTTACTAATTTCCAGAGGATGCCACTCTGGTTACCTTGTCTGCACATTGGGGGAAGGAGAAAATCCATTCACTATTCCAAAACTGCACACAGAAACAACATTTTCAAACTGCACTTTATTACATTTTAGTGACAATGTAAAGTAAGCACAAGCTTTGAATGGAAAACTTTGCAATTTGGCTCCAATACAGTTAGTGGATTTATTACTTATAATTGATACATTTTTTTAAAAGTTGGTTTTGTTAAGGAAAATTAGGGTCACATTTTGCTATGTATATTACAAATGCTACCAAGCTTATTGTCATACAATTTTAAAATCCAAGACAGTAACTGGTACAGTTCTAAAATGGCAAGCAATTTTGTAAAGAACTGCCCAGCAGAACCAAGTTTTCACACTCAAAGCTAGTACACACTCATCAGTTTAATGCTCGCAACTCTGATTGACATTACTGTGTGTCTAATCACGTGATGAAATAACTTCATTTATTCATTTCAGCTGTTTAGGATCATCTTTCTAGTGATCCAAGATTCTCAGATTGCCTGAAACAATCTTATTTTCCAATATGGCACCTGGAGGTATGTCAATCCTGTCTCCATGATTTGCAATGATGATAACTGTTCCCTAAAAAAAACAATTTTAATTAGATCATCTATCTTTGAAACATTTAACAGTTTACTGAATACCAGTTGTTATTTTCTGTAAGGCAACTTGCTGATATGGGAGTTTAATGTAGTGAAAATATAGGCATGTCTTATAAACAACAAGATCATTAGCTGTTGGGTGCAAATTGGTCCCAGGGGAGCAACCCAGTAGTCCCATTGTCA
Organism: Rhina ancylostomus; assembly: GCA_030265395.1. Taxonomy (NCBI): domain Eukaryota; kingdom Metazoa; phylum Chordata; class Chondrichthyes; order Rhinopristiformes; family Rhinidae; genus Rhina; species Rhina ancylostomus. The sequence continues at coordinate 90,668,172 of JARFYF010000063.1, forward strand.
TTTCACTGTATCACTGCAATTTATTCTCTCATATGCCCATCAACTCCTCTTTGATTCTCTATACTGGTAACTACACTGAAGGATAAGTTGTAGTAGCCAATTAACCTACCAGCACAGCATTAAACGGCGAGAATATTTGATGCAGGATTTGTGCAAGGGACAGAGAATGTATACATGATATAAACCAAGACTCATTTACCTTCGATTGATCCAAAACATCTTATTGCATTATTCACGTTGCAAGAGCTCTCTCCTAGTGCCCCAACTAATATTTCTGATTATTTGTTCACTGTTTTATTGCCTTTCGGTTTCCAACACTTGAATTGAAAGTAGTATGAATTTATTCATGGGCTGCATTTTATGTCATCTGGATTTGATGACTAAAGACACTAAACATAAGCAAGGTCTTTATATGATTACTGACAAAATGAGCATGAAAATGAGATCTTAAATTCAAAAAACATACACATTTCCAATAATGGGTGTAATTTACTAATTAGCTAGACGAGATTCTGACTTGATACTGGAAGTGTATAAACCAGAGTTTTATGTTTGTATAGTCATCTTTTCCTACAGGAATTTAATTGAAAGATTTTAGAACCATAAAAGAACTCATTCATCATTAACTTGGAACACTTTCAGAAACCCAAGTTGGCAGGGTAAAAGGCTCAATTAGTTTGGCTGGAGCCATATTTCCAGTTTTCATTTCATCAACATTTTTAAAATACTATAGTCAGTATTTTTGGTAGTGATAATGAAAATTAGGCCATTTTGAACAGTAATTTAGAGAAATAAAAACACTTGCAATACATGCCAAATAATATGGTTTTCACTAACCTTCAATACAACATGCTTCCCAAAAGTAACATCTCCTGAAACAGTAAGGTGATCCAATTCAATTATATCTGGTATACTCTCCAACCTGGTCAAGTAATCTTGTACCTAGTAAGGAAAAATAAATTTCTATCAATTTCAAGTATCATGTTTTAGCACTTATTTGGTTCTCTTTTTCACTATGTTAAAAGCAAGTAAGGTGCAATATCCATATGTTGTATTCTACACCCAACAAGCCTACTGCTAATTCAATTTTATTTGTAAAATATTGAATTATCTGAATTCAAAAGAAAGAAAAGTATACCCTTAAGTCAGGTCACGACCACTTCAGCTGCTGTCATTAAGTTTTAAAACAAGTCTGTTGGATGAAAAATGTAAATTTTCACTTTCAAATCAAGATCTTAAGCTTAAGTATCAACATTACATTCTTTCCCTGTTGTGTTAAATGAGGACAGGCCCAAGGAATGCAGCCACCCTATTCCATATTATTTGTCAATACCACTGCATTCTGGGGTTATGTTCTCTCCTGACGAAGTTAACAGATAAAGAACAAAGCATTACCATAGAGTGGTACAGTCTACAGCCTAGCCACTCAGGTTTTAGCAATTCTACTTGTTACATCACAATAGCACAAGCTATTTCATATTCCCATATCAATGTTCAATCTTATTATTTTCAGTGGCCAGCTACCATTTGATAGATTCTAGATTTGACAAGCTATGGAATTTTGGAATGATAACAAATACATTAATCATTGTCACAGCCACCTCTTTCAAAACTTAGGGATATAGGTCATCAGATCCTGAACTTGAATTTCAGTCCCATTAAATTCTTCATTAATTTTTCTGATGTACTGCTAATTTCTTAAATTTCCTTATACTCCAATATTATTTATCCTGTCTATCTATAAGACCAATATAAACCAAATCTTTTCCTTTTTACACAACTATGGTAGCTTTTACTATGTTCTTATTAGATTACTATCATATTCCACTTTCCCTTATATACTTCCTAGACCTTCCCCCCTCATTCTAAAATTTTGCCCAATCCCCAGACTTATGCTGTAACATTATAAGCTCTTTGATTGATTGTTATTTGTTAGTCATGTGTGGACCACTTTTTTTTTGCCTTAAAAGATAGTTTACATCTTCATTATTAATTCAATAAATATTTTCCCTTGCGTTTACTGTCATACCTGTTAATAGCTTAGATTTAAGATCCAGGTTTCAGACTGAATTACTTTCAATCATTACATAAAACTTTTATCATCGCTCTTCCCAGAAAGATCCTTAACCACCAGGTTAATTGAGCCTTTCTTACTGCACAATGCTAAATCTAAAATGGCCTTTTCCAGCTTGGTTCTTCAACACAATCAAATTATATAACTAATTTTTATACACCACGAATTTGTCTTTGTCATTACTACTAATTTGGTCTGTCCAGTCTCTACGCAGATTAAAGTTCCTGGTGTCTCCATTCCTCATGTGCCTTTAATTTCTTGATTTAATCTGTCCTGTACATCAGTGGGCCTACAATGTTTTCTGGCCCTCAATTTTCTTAGCTGCTTCCAAACTGATTCTACTGCTGAATTTCTAAGCTATCATCCTCTTTACTTTACTTTATCCTATCCATCTCTAAATATTAGTGCCCTGAAATATTTAATTGGCAACATGGTTACTATGAAACCATGACTACAATGGTTATCAGATTGTATCCATCTTAAAAGCCATCATGAGATTGGTGTGAGGGTCTTGAACTCCTAAACCTCATCATCCCAAAATCTGGAACTGCTAGCAATGTTAGATACTAACAAGAATGATAAACTTGCTACTAATTTGAAGGTTATATACTTTTTCCAAGTACATAAAGAGTATAAGACAGGCAAGAATAGATATAGGACCAATAGAAAACAACACTGGAGAAATTGTAATGGGAGATAAGGAAATGACAGAGGAACTGAAATGAGTACTTCACATCAGTCTTCACTGATGAAGATGACAGCAGTATACCAGACACTCAAGGGTGTCAGGGAAGAGAAGTGTATGCAGTCACAATTACAAGAGAGTAGGTACTCTGGAAGCTCAATGGTCTAAGGGTAGATAAATCTCCCGGACCAGATGGAATGCACCCTCGTGTTCTGAAGGAAGTAGCTGTAGAGATTGCAGAGACTTTAGTAATGATCTTTCAAGAATCAATAGATTCTGGCATGGTTCCAGAGGACTGGAAAATTGAACATGTCACTCCGCTATTTAAGAAGGGTGCGAGGCAACAAAAAGGAAATTATAGACCTGTTAGCCTGACATCAATGGTTGGGAAGTTGTTGGAGTCTATTGTCAGGGATGAGGTTAAGGAGTACCTGGAGGCACATGACAAGGTGGCCAAACTCAGCATGGTTTCCTTAAAGGAAAATCCTGCCTGACAAACCTATTGCAATTTTTTGAGGAAATTACAAGCAGGC
>JARFYF010000063.1:90723992-90742844 GCA_030265395.1 Rhina ancylostomus
AAGCCATGTGGTCACAGGGAGAATGTGCTAACTCCACTCTACCAGAGCTCAGGATTGAACCTGGATCTCTGGCAGTAAAGCAGTGGAATTACTGCCTGTGTCATTGTGCTCTCCTCAGAAAATTCTTAACTTCTTAGGACCAATGCATCACCAAAAACAAAATGCAAGAGATCTAACCTATGTAGGTATGCAGCACATTTTGCCAGCATGGAACCTAGAATGCATGGCTCAACAGTCTATCAAAGGTTGTGCTCAAGTCACTGCTTGCGATTCAGAAGGCAGCCAAAGCTCCAATGCAGTGAAAAGGTCCAGTAAGATCAAGAAATTCAGGGTTCCCAATGACAATAGGGCGAACCCTACCCACAATCCCTCAGTGTGGAGGCGAGAAAGAAAAATATTGTGGGAAGTCTGCTGCTCATGTATCAGGTTCTTTTTCCATACCACTGACCAATATCACTGTCCATTTTCAAACCTCTCATTTGTCAAGATATTGAACAGACTTCTACCTTCTGGATTTCATTCTGTGCTTCAAATTCCACTGGAAGTTGAAACTAACTCTGTAAAATGAATGTGTGCATGTGCTAGGAAGGTGCAAGAACACATCAGAAAATGGTGGGGGAGTGGAAAAGATCAGCAAGTGTTTAGTGTCACTAAATTTCCTGGATGATAATTCACTTGTCGAGCAAAATGAAGCAGTGTGTAAAATACCTCTGGAAAAATGTCAGAGTGGTACGGCACAGAAACACGCCATTGGACTCACCACACCTATGCTGACGTTTTTGCCTATCTACACTGATTCCAGCTGCCTGTATTAGGTCTGTATCCTTCTATGCCTTGCCTATCCAAGTGCCTTCTAAATGTCTCTTCAGTACAGTATTGTCAGATTCCATTACCACCTCCAGCAATGAGTTCCAGATAACAAATCACTCAAAAATAAAACTTTCCCCTCAAATCCCCTTTAAAACTCATTCCTCACACCTAAAGCCAATGCCCTCATTTTTGATCAACTATCTGCTCTACTTTATATACCCATCAGGTGACCCCTCAGTCTTTTTCACTCCAGGGAAATGTTGCTCAGCTGATCCAATCTCTCCACATAACCAAAATCCTTCAATCCAGGCAACATCCTGGTGAATCTCCTCTAACGCTCTCTCCATCACATCCACATCCTTTGTGGTGTGGCAACTAGAGCCGCACACAATATTTGAAGTACAATCTAACTAGTGGAGACACAAGAGACTGCAGATGCTGGAATCTGGAGCGATGATCTGGAAGAACTCAGCAGGTTAAGCAGAATCTATGGGAGGAAAGAAACTGTCAATGTTCCAAGGCAAAACTCTAACTAGTGTTTGTAAAGTTCCAACCTTGTATATCTTATGATCCAACCTAGAGGAAAGAATGCTAAGTCATTCTTCACCACCCCATCTACTTGTGTTAGCACTGGATCCTCAAGGTCCCTCTGTTCATCAGAATTCTTTAGTACCCTACCATACCCTACCTCTAATTGACTTCCCAAAATGCATTCATTACCTTGCACTTCTCAGAATCAGGTTTATTATCACAGACATGTATATCGTGCAATTTGTTTTGCAGCAGCAGTACTGTGCAAAGACAAAATTACTATAAATTACAAAATAAATAAATAGTGCAAAGGAATAATGAAGTGATTTTCATGGGTTCATGAACCATTCCAAAATCGGATGTCAGAGGGGAAGAAGCTGTTTCTAAATCATTGAGTGTTGGTCTTTAGGCTCCTGTACCACCTCCACAATGGTAGTAACGAGAAGAGAGCATGTCCTGGATGGTGCGGGTCCTTTGTGATGGATACTGCCTTCTTGAGGCATCATCTCTTGCAAATGTCCTCAATGGTGGGGAGCTGGCTGAGTCTGCAACCCTCTGCATCCTATACATTGAAGCCTCCATACCAGGCCATGATGCAATCAGTCAGAATGCTCTGCACTGTACATCTATAGAAATTTGTAGGAGTCTTTGATGACATACTGAATCTCCTCAAACTCTAAACTTAAGTAGAGCTGCTGCGTGCCTTCATGATTGCAAGAATATTTTGGGCCCAGCATAGATCCTCCGAGATGCTGATGGCCAGGAACTTGAAGCTGCTCACCTTTCCACTGCTTACCCTTCAATGAAGACTGGCGTGTGTGCTCTCCCCTTCCTGAAGTCCATAATCAGTTCTTTGGTCTTGCTGACATTGAAAGGTTGTCGTTGTGACACCAATCAACTAGCTGAACAATCTCCCTTCTGTATGCCTCCTGTCATGAGATTTTACCAAAAACAGTTCTTGGGATTAAATACCATCTGCCAATGCTCTGCCCAATTTTCCACCGACCTCCTTGCTATCCACAACACCACCAATTTGTGTCATCCACAGACTTACAAATTATACCTCCTAAATTCACATCTAAGTTGCTGACAAGGGTCCCAACACTGATCCCTACAGCTCACTACTGGTCGGACTTCCAATCTGTAAAGCATCCTTTCACCATCACCCTCTTCCTCCTATCACCAAGCCAATTTTGGATCCAATTAGCCAGCACACCTTGGATCCCATGTGCCTTCACCTTCTGGACAGACTAACATGCAAGACCTTGTCAGAAGTCCATGTAGACAACATCTACCTTCTATCATCTCAAGTTCCCTCCTGAAAAATCTCAAATTAGTGGATTAGGATTTTCCCCCAAAGTCAAGTTGACTATCCCTGATCAGCCAGTCTTTCCAATTAATTTCCCCTACCACTGATAGAAGGCTCACCAGCCTGTTGTTACCTGGCTTATCCCTGCTACCCTTCTTCAATTAAGATACCTTTATTAGTCACATGTGCATCAAAATACAGTGAAATGCACTAGCTGTCCCCCTGAATGTATTTGATGTACAATGAGAGAAACAGGGACAAGTGTTTTAAGGCTCTATGAGGCAAGATCCAGTATAGTGAATGTCTGGAACAGTATAGAAAATTTTAAACTGGATGTCACAGCCACTGTGTGTTGGTAAAATAAAAAATCCTACCCAACTCAATTGCATCTTCCAGCAGCAGGTCTAGAATTCAAGTCATAGTTCAGGTTTGTTTCTGACAGCAATGTCCAGACTTCTACCAGCCCTAGGCAAAATTCATTTTGCCTCGAAGCCTTCTATCAATTACTTCAAGTCTAAACTAAGCTTTTTGTTCTCTGCTAAAAGTGGGACCTTCCTGTGCACTCTACCTAAACCTCTCAAAGAAAATCTCCCCTCAACATCCTCTTTCCTCCTGAATATTTTTATAACGTCAACATTCTTTGAAGTCTCCTCTGCACTGTCTCCAGTGCAAGTATTCCTATCCTGTAATGTGGTGGCCAGAACTGTGCACAGTAGTAAGAGCCAAGCCTCTTGACTGGAGGGGAAGTTATTGAAAAAAAAGTACAGCTCTGATCATTTAAAGATCAAAGTACCAGTATTTTTAAAAGGGAAATATACAGAGACCTCAATATTCACCAAGTTGCTAACAGACAGAAGTAGAAAATGAAATCCCAGCAGCAGTGAACTAGAACTTTTCATAAGGATGACACCAAATTCAGGGAAAAAAAACAGTAGTTTGTCCATTACAAATAGTTAACTAACATACCTCAGGAGTGCCAAACCAGATATCCCTCATATGATCAGAGATGGCCTTAGCAGCTGACATTGCACTGGAAAGTTTCCTTGCCCGAATCACCTCAGCACCACGTTGCTGTATAGTCTGTTAGAAGAAACAAATTTAAATCAAAACTTGGAATCAATCCAAGTTGATAAACACTGGGTAATTTGCAGTGTTAGCTTCAGCAAGTGGGGACTGGTAATCTTTCACATTTTCTACTCTCTCTCCTAAATGCATCTGTTTTTGTGGGTTATGGGTTCACTGCCTGTGCTGATGTACTTCTATTATCTGAAGAAACCAAAACATTAATAACAGTACATAAAAGAGATGAACAAATAAACACTCAACATCTTTAAAACAGCAGTGACTTAAAATAGGAACATCTGAGGAAGTCAGATTGAGCTTTATTTCTTATTTTAAAAACCACAATATGCAATAGAGCAGAGTCTGGTCTAACCAACAATCTTGGAATTGAAAGGCTGGATATTTGTTAAGCTTGATAATTGTTACAGCAAACCAAGTCCTCAATAGCACATAATGGTCTTTCAAAACTAAGAGCCATTATATTCATCACAAACCATTTATTTTAACCAACATTTGTGTAAAAAAAAATCATGTCTTGCAACTGCTTGGTTTAAAAATCAATAAGCTATATTTCCCAAATGATTTAATCAGAAATAAAACAGACATATTACAAGATGTTACAAGCTAACACAAAGCAATTTCAGTCACTTCACTCAACTGAGTCTAAGACCAAAGACACAATTTTGCACCAATATCACTGGTTTAGGATTTTGCGGAACAAATCATTATTGTGGGCTCCTCAATGGATACATCAGAGTTCAAATGATGGACCAGGAATACAGCCTATTTGAAACCTATTTTATCAAATCTTTACCCGAGAGATTTTTTATCAAAAACGTGTACAAGATAAAACAGTTCTTTGCTGTTACAATCTCTGTTTGCACAGAGCCTGCTGACATTTTCTTCCAAATACTACAAAGTTCACTGAGAGAAGGTACCTTGGGATTATCGTTGGTGTTCCACAATCCAATATGGATGTATAATATAGACTAAGTAACTCATTTAAATTATATAGCATTATCAATTTTGAAAGACAAAAATTAAAATAAAATCCATCTAAAACATTGAAGGAAATTGAACTCAAAGGAATTAATTTCTGTATATGCCATTACACTAACTGGTTTTCCTCTTAATAAATGCAAATATTTACAATTATGCTGTTACTTACTTTAATAAAATCATTCTTCAGCCAGTTGTCATCCTTAATGGCATCAAAGATACTCGTTTCCTTTCCTTGAATTTTCACGGTGGCATGATGTACATCTGGATATTGAGTAGAAGAGTGATTGCCCCAGATGATAACATTCTTTACATCATTAGAAGGTACACCCAATCTATATGCAAGCTGAAAGAAAATTTAAATTTTATTATAAATTGTTAACAAGAAACAAAATTTATAGAAATAAATTGAGCAAAACATTCCAACTTTTCAAAGGACTGGCAATGCATGGCACACTTATTTTGATTAAGATTTATGTTCACTTTTGTGTTATTTGGAAATTTAAAACTATTCTGTCTTCATTCGAATGTAGGATAACTCAGCATTCATCCACAACTTCCAGCTGAGCACAAAAAACTACCAAATGAAGAAATGTGGTTTTACCATTGTCACAAAACCAGATACACAAAAAAAAAAAAGAGGATTTTTGGAAGACAATTAAAATTACAAACATGCCCCAATGTTTAAGTCTCCAAATGTTGTATTTTCAGATTAAAGATGATATTCAGGAATACCTGAGCTCTTGCTCTATTATGATCCAAGCGAGTCAGGCAAAAGAAATTCTCTTTTGGAATTGACGGAGCAGACTTCAGTGCCATCAAACAATTGGTATTAGCTGGATTGCCCACAACAAGAACCTGGAGGAAATAAATTTATTTTTAAATTGTAATAGAAAATAGGGAAGAAAAGAATTGGTAACCATAAACACAAGTTTGGTCTTATTAGGTTAAATGTATAGGGATTACCCATTTGGGCAAACTATTTAAAAGTATTTATTCACTATAAACCTGTAGCTTGCAGATTTCTAGCTGCTTATTCCATAAAAAATAACACAAGAACATACAAAACAGGAGGAGTAGACAATATGACTCTTCAAGCCTGCTCTGCCATTCATCATCATACTGATCATCTGCCTCTTATTTTCCAACACTATCCTTATATCCCTTAATGCCTGGGAATCAATCTATAATAAATATACACCCATTGGTCCTGCACTTGTTATGAACTAGGTTACTTTTGGTGAATGTCCCTTTAAGATAGAGCATAGTGGTGTGTGTGTGGTGGGCGTGCTGACAACAACAGAAGATAAGGAAGTTTTTGGAGAAGTCAGTCAGGGGAGGGGGAGGGGTGCTAGTCTCTATCGATGGATGAAAAACAGTAACTGTGTGTCACTACAATATACGGATGGATTTTTTGGAGTAATCTGGTGGAGTCTACTTTGTCATTAACCTGTAGAGGGAAACAGGTGTTTGTGTGGACGGCCACATCTCAGATGCCTTTCAGGATGGCAGATACTTCGGAACAAAGCAGTGGAGTTTATTTTGTTGTTGACCTGTAGAAGGAAACAGGTATTTGTGTGGATGGCCACAATTCGAGTGCCTTTCGGGGAGGCAGATGCGTTGGATCTGCTGAGTAGACACTGAGGTGTCGTTTGGGTTCCATCGTGGAACATTTGGATTTTGTAATCTGTTTTGTTTTCAGTCAATGGTGGTTGTTGAAAAAGCCTTTGCTCATATTTCATCTTATGGTTTGCTGAACTGAACTTTAAGAATCATTCCTGGGAGTTTGGGAATTTGCCACATACACACAACGAGTTTAGTTTTTGGGTTAATGTTTCAGATCTAACATTTTTACTTTTATTTTCCTTATTATAAGTAGTTATTAATAAAGTAGTTTTTAAAACACTGATACATGACTCGGTATGTTTCTTTTGTTGCTGGTTTGTAATGCACTTCCTTTGGCTGCTCAGTGGCCTTAAACAAGCATGGTTTAATTCCCAGTGAGTCCTTATTTCAAGAGATTGAATATTTTATTCTCAGTAATCCATTTCCTTACAACTACATTGAAGTGTTCTATCTGCTATACTTTATATTCTGGCTTCTTGGCTCCACATCAAACCATACCTGCTGCTATCTGGGCCAGTTACCTAATGATCCAATCCCTTTGTATCCAGGCAGCACAGTGACTAAAGGAAAAAAAGTTGACTTAATTGTACTGTTGAAAAGCCATAGACCCAAAACATTAACTCTCATTCTACAGGTGCTGCTTGACCTGCTTAGTATTTTCAGCATTTCCTCTTGCTTTCACACTTTCAAATGTAGCTGTATTATTTTTCTGATTATTCCTAATTCAGTACTGTTTACAAATATAGCCTATTTTATTCTAATTGGCATCCAGTTCATTGATATCATATGCAGATTGTGTGGCTCTTGCTACAAAGGTATCCTCCTTATAACCCTTTCTTCATCTGTAAAGTTCTTACTTATCACCTGCCTTGTTTACAAGCCCTTTATCTGCTCATGGCCACAACGTAGTTCATTTTAGAGACTTTGCCCTTGACATCAATCACAATCTTTTACATGGAACTGGAAGCTTTGTTACAGAGGGTAGTTGAGCTGAGTTCTTGTTACCTTGACCGTCTTCTTGGCAAACTTGTCCAAAGCAGCACCCTGGGATTTGAAGATCTTCACATTAGCTTTCAGCAAGTCTTTCCTTTCCATTCCCTCCCGCCTTGGCATTGAGCCCACTAGAATTGCGACATCAATTAACTGAAAAGCTTCCTCCTCCTTGTCAGTTGATATAACCTCTGCAAGGAAAAGGCTTAAATTAAAAGGAATCTGATTACAACGGCCAACATTTGTTTGAAAATCAACTTGTTAATAAACAAATTTAGAAGAGCATTGTGGGCAAGCTTGGCTTCAGTAATTTGTAGAGGAGTATGTGGTCCAGGGATAACATGGGGTGGCGGCAGGGCATTACCTCCAACTGCATTCTCAGGTAAGCCTTTAGCAGTCCATGATATGCAAGTTCAGAGAGTTCATTTATCCCATTGAAATAGTTAATGCTACTTCTATTATGGAATTGTTGAACAGAAGAGCAGCTTACCTTTTTTTAAAAAAATAGTGAGGAGTAATAATTTATTGCAGAATTTACCCTTTTTAATGTGACAACTGCAATTGCAAGCATTTTTAAGGACAAGATTCATCAGCTAAAAATCAGCCTGAGAAATCTTTATTGTCAAGATTCACCCCAAGAACCAGGGAAGGTTTGATGGTTTTAGATTGTTTCCAATACAAGTTTTCCCGAGAGGGGGTACAAGTAATAAACATTACTTCTCACTACCCAATGGTTGAACAGATAAGCAATAGTAATGGGATACAAGCATCAGGATATCAAATTTTAATTTCCTAGACTGATCTATCCAAGGTAAACTGGAAAAAGGAGTCTCAGGCAAAACTCCAAACAAATAACATGTAACCTTTTAAGAGGCAGTGATTCAGGTACAGCTTACATAATTCCCCAAGGGGAAGGACAAGCAACCAAAGCAACAACCCCCAAAATAATTACAAAGGTGAAAGGAAGGAAAAACACAAGTATATAAATGCAAATCAGACCAAAGAAAGAACATTCAGTATGAAACCAAAAAGGGTTGATGCCAGTAGACCAGAGAACTGCAAATTTTACTCTTCTTCAAAAAGGACGCAATCCAACTTTTCTAAATTCAGTGGTAAGGAAAACTTCAGTAAAAGATAATCTAGGTCAATATTATTAGTCATTTGGATAAGTACACATGAAGACAGGCCATCCCCAGGTTACGAACAGGTTCTGTTTTTATAGAGGTCCATAAATTGATTTTGTCCTCAAGTTGGAAAATGCACAAAAAAAATACAGGAACCATACCTCCACAGTATTGTAATGCATGGTGCTGATGAGGGCCATAAATATTTATTTTCTTCCCCTGCCAAGTTACAATCATACAGAATCAGGATGTCCCATGTTCAACAGCTGGTTTCAATGGGCTTCAAGTACTGATGTATGTTTCATTGTTTAATGTTGCCCAAGTATATATAGTAGCGATTGCTTGTCAATTTCAAAAGCAACCCTCTTACGTGGCTTCCCACTGTGAAACTGTCAGCCTGTGTTTTTAAGATGATTTTTTTGGGGAGGTGACATGTTAACAGGTTTCTCTCCCCCCACCAAAGACCTGGTTCTCATTTGAATTTAATAATATTTATGGGAGCTTGTTCCTCTGTATTGGTGTCCATAAGTTGGGCACTTATAACCCAGGGAAAGTCATGGATTTCTGAACACCATGTTAACTAGCTTTTCCTATAAAAATGAGGGGTAATAACAGCAATGCAGTTATTGTATGCATAATGGATTTTTTTTTAAATAGGTAAGGTATCTGGATTAGCAGTGAAAGGTGCTGGTAGAAAAGGAGTCTCTGCAGCAGAAATGTGAAGTTTTCTTAGACTGGAAACAGAAGTGGTGAATGGCTGTTTTTCAATTGAAGGAAAGTATGACTATGACGTACAGGGCACGAGAAGACAAATTTTTTACATGCAATAAATGGCAAACAGAAGTGATGCATGTCAAGAGGACAAACACATCTATGATGAGAGCACAGTATGAAGTGGTGAATAAAAAAAAAATCAGAAAGGATCCTGGGCTTTGTAAAGGGGCATAATTTAAAAAAGGAATTTTACATTGAAAGTTTAAAAGGTTCACCCACAACTGGAATATCATGCCCAATTAGGAAGCATGGGAACACCCAAGAAAGGTGAAAAGATTTGCTGGAATGATTCCAGGATAACATACTTCAGACACATGGACAGATACAACTGGGTACTTAACCCCCTTAGCCCACAGAAAGTTGGAAGTTTTCAAAATCACGAACTGAAGAAAATAAGGAGAAACAGCAGTTATTAGCACACTAAGGAACCAAAATAAGCAAATGAAACAATGAAGCAAAGATTTTCTTTTGCTCAATATGCAGTCATAATCTGAAATTTACTGGCTGAAGGGTAGTAGAAACAGTCAATTCAAAAGGATTTGGATAACTATCAGAAAGGAAGAATGTGAATGCTGGCTGAGAAAGAACATGAAAGTGGGACAGAGCAGATAGCTACATGGTTCAGCCTATCAGAATTGCACATTCTTAAATCATTTGTGAAACATTAACTATGCAATGAACACTGGACAGTTCATATCAAAACCAGATTTGCATTTCCAACATGGTTTACAATTGTTGCATAAGGAAAATTCCATCAGGTAGCTCAATACTTCTAAAATTATAGAATCAGATTATTAATAGCAGAATTAAGTTTAAATTGTAGCCCAATTTCCAATTTAACAAATTCTCAACCGATAACTTCAACCCACCCCAAACAACACAGGAAGCAGAAATAAAATTTTCTGTACTTACAATTTACCAAATGCTTTCAAGTACAAAACAAAATAATGATTTGTCAATTTTATGTTAACACCCATATTTAGTCTACTTACCCTTCACCAGTGGGAGAGCACAGTCCTGGATTTCCATCACTACACCATCTAACACTGACATCATTGGTGTAATGTCAAGCAGCACAAGAATAAGCGGCTTTGGAAGTTATAAAAAAAAAATTAGTTCCAGAATACAAATGATACTGTAATTCTACTTAATTCAACATAACTTCAGCAAACTATTACAGATAGAGACAAAACATCATTGGGAGGTTTCAGTTAGGGATAAATAACCAAACATATTCATTATCCCATTTCTTCCTTCCAGCTGGCACTCTTATTTGATTTTAAAAAGCAGTACTAGGATGTCCAATAAATAGCACGATGTTTTCTTTAACACTCCTCCTATAAACATATGGTCTCTGTCATAAACAATGCTGCTTTATGTTAGGAGGAAAAAAAAGACTAGATGCACAAATAAATCACTTTAAAAGAATAAATGTTACCTGGTCTTTTCCAAAAACATCACCCTTTGCAATGTTAAAGATAAGGGAATAGGCTATCTGACCAGCAGCTCCAGTCACGAGCACTTTAATGGGTTCTGCCTGAAAGAGAAATTGAATGAGGTTAAAAGGCAAGTGACCGAATTAAAAACATTTTCCCAAGTTCAATCTGTAGGTTCCAGCATGGTTTTAAGGATTGCATTTTTCCACAAGTACTTAGGGTTTCAGATGAATTATGACATAGAAAACTAAATAGGTAAAAAAACTTGAATAATTAAACCCACAGCTGCAACGTATTAAGATAAACTGGAATCAATTTTGTTGCTGCGGTGACTAAAAGACTGTAGCTAAAGCTAAGTTTAATAACAACTATTCTAAAGCTAATTAATCTGTGCCACTCTTTTGTGAGGTTAATCTTGTTGAATGGCAGAGCAACAATAACATTAATACAAACACTTCTACATGGAAAATATGAATTAGAAATAACTTTAGGGTCTTTGTAACCAAGGAAATATTACTGATTATTTCAATACTACACAATGTGCTTTACTTTAGCACCTGTACAATAGCAGAATCAAAGGGTATTTCAAAGAGAAAAAGATCAGTTTAAGAATCATATTTCTTGCAAACAGATCCCACACCAAATTTACTAAAATGCAGTAATATTTAGCACAGGAAAAAGCCATTATAAAATCTACAATTTCATGCCTTATGAATAAATGAATCAATTCTCCCAGCAGCCGATACCCTGGAATCCCAGGTAAATACATGTGAATGCCACATGAGGGTAACTTGGCTTGATTAATGTTTCCACAGCAGGGTTTCACTCGTAAGGCTGGTATTTATTGTGTATTCACATCTGCCTATGATAAGGTGGTGATGTACAATCTTCTTAAACTGCTGCATGTCTTTTGGTGAAACTACACTCACAATGCTGTTGTGTAAAGAGTTCCAGGATTAAACCCAGTAATAAACTTTCAAGTTACAAAAACAGAGACTTGTGCTCAAGGATGGAAGCATTTTAGCTTAGAGTGAAATCTGGAAAAGTAGTAATTAGATGTTATGTTTAAAATAGCAATTAACATTCAAAATTTAAGATGTTATAACAATTCACAAATTAGTCTTTTCCTCATGGAAAGGACACAAAACAATGTCCACTAGGAAAATTGGCTCAAATGTCAACAGATTTTTGTTTGAAGTTTCAAAGTTCCATTACCAAAATAAACAACTGACCAGAACGAAATAGATTTGCACATGACTAATCCTATATTCATAAGGCCATTCAATTCAACCATTCATGGCCAGCCCCTCACTTTATCTATTATCAGCTGAAAGCAATTTGAAGGGATTCCAGGTGTTCTGACCTGCACCAATCTGCACACCTACTCTGGGTGACAGTTACATAAAGAACCATTTTCCAATTGGTCCCAAAATTGTTTACTGGCATGAATGTACAAATATTTGCCCTACTCCAGTTGATTAAGTGAATAGATGTCAATCCAATTTGACTATTTTATGTTGCTCTGAGGCCCCGCATGTCTCGCAATTTCTTACAAAATTTGTAAGAAACAGAAAAATATGATTACTGCTGAATATTTTTACAGCTACATTTCAGGACAAACTCCCCCCTCAATAGTTTTGGCTTAGTTCCTCAGGATTGGGCCAGCTTTCAGGCTTTGCCACCCATGCATATCTCCTCATTTCATAACCAGAAGCAGATAGATGTTGATATTGATAACTATTCCATTGCTCAAAACAGCAAATCTTTTAAAGCTACAATCACTTCAATTTCATTCTTCGCTCTATCAAAATAATTCTTGGCACTTTCCGAGCTACCGCTTTCATCTCAGCCCTTTTTAGTCTAGTATGTCTGTAATTATTAATGTTTTGCATGGAATTTCCAAAACATGTAAACTACAAATAGTATTAATTGCAAAATCAAACTCAAGTGTTGAAGGACTCAGACCAATAGACCAAGTGTTAATTTTAAAACAAATGTAAGAAATTAGGTGCAATAGACCATATGCAGCCCCCTCCCCCCAAAACTTGCTCTACCATTCAACAAGATTATGACCTTGGTTTCATCTCCAGGTTCTCCAATTTCAAATTCCCCGTAAACCAAAAAAAATCTCATAACCTTGTGTGCACATAAGGACTCTCAGTATGTCAAGTCATCTGGGAGGCAGACCATCAGAAGGGAAATATCTCAGTCTTAAATAGAATACACAAAGCACTGGAGGAACTCGGTGGATAAAGCAACATCTGAGGAGGGAAACGGACAGTCAATGTTTCAGGTAAAGACCCTTAATCTGGATTGTATCACAACCCAAAACGTCGACTATCCGTTTCCCTCCAGAAATGTTGCCTGACCCAATGAGTTTTTCCAGCACTTTGCAGTCTCTTGCGTTTCAGTCTTAATTCATAATCTTAGACTCTGTACCAAAGCACCAGTTCTCCCTATCGAGAAAAGAACTTCACGACATCTATTGTCAAGCCCCTTCAGAAACTTGTTTCAACAAGAGCACCCAAAGTGCTTAGGGCCATTCAACACAATGTTTCGTTATAGACACACCTTCATCCAATTCAAGGTCACAGTTCCTGTTCCGATCACGCACATCCAACACCATCAAGGGGACCTTTATTCTATTAGCAATATAAATTAATCATGGCACTTTTTTCTTTCTCGATACGATACATAATTTAATATCAATGAACAAATTGTCAGTTGTATAAAATTTATTTAGTTTGCTTTAAACATTGTACCAACTCAATGTAAAAAAATCATTTTGCAACGCCTTTGCGTGGGATAAACCTACGCACTTTCCAATATTAGTTCAATGTAATACATCTTCATAAAATTCACATTAACATAACAGACCTTATTTTATGCAACGTTTATAAAGCAGCCATGCATCGAAGCTGCAACGATACATTTCTATTTAAGTGATGACCTGAATAGATTGCTGCTGAGTTCGTGGGCGAGCAAGTCGTGAACCAACTCAGCAGGTCACGTTATCTACCAAGAAGAAAAATAAAAGTCTGCAAGAGCTTAACACGAGGGATTGAGATCCACAACAGACACATAACTACATTGAATCCAAATATCTCTCAAACACTCCCTTATGAAGCAACATTACAGACACAAACCATTTTGCACCGCTGCTCCAGGAGGTCACCTCTGCTCGAATGCACCAAAACCAGCGGGCGCCACGTGGTCCAGTTTCCATGGAACTGTGGGAGCTGTAGTTTCCTATCGGGATGTGCAAGGGATTGTTGGCAATACAAACTACAACTCCCAGAATGCAGCGCGCACTCACGCAATGTGCCCGCCTTTTTCTGCATCGTTTTTCCGGTTACAGAGACACAGTAGCAAGCATCAAACTAGTAAATTGTAAATGGTACAAACATTGATATTTACATTTGAGATCTTTGTAAGTTGTAATAATTGCTCGTTGTGCTATTTTTGTTTGCTTAACTGTCTCTTAGCTTTCAAGGACGCACTTGTTTAATCTTACCGCGGAGGGATGGAAAATCAGCCTCTTTGTTCATCGTGGGGCGATGCACTTCCTCCTGATCGGAAGCGAATCGTTCGCAGTTACCCGGCCGGACAACGATCCGCGTTCTCGGCCATCCAATGGGCGGTCTCCCTGGTTGCCGGGAGACGACGACTGAGCACCGAGGACCATCTTATACTGAAGGCGACAGGTAAGGATGAGTCGTCGTTTAAGCAAGCTGAACGCAGCACTGCGTAGGCTGCATCAGTGAGGGCACACACAGATGTAACCTTCCTGGGGGCATAACTGGCAAAAGTCAGGAGATTTATTAGGATTTTTTTGACAGAATAATTGAGGAGAAGTCGTCTCCAGAAGTACTTGAGTCAACTCATTTAAGTTGATTGAGCTTTAATTACCGTCACTGCAGCGTTGTAAAGTTTCTGATCGAAAGACGAGTTGTTGTTTCGTTGTGTATGTTTGTGAGTTTATATTGTGTTTGACAAACGGAAGTAGTTGTTTTAGAAAAATCGCGATTATGTACGCTGATCTGAAAGCCATGATTGTAAGGACTCTATGGAAAATTGTAGAGTTCTGCCAGTGTTCGTTGTTATTGTGTGCGGTGTGAAGGCTCCAGTTACGACGTATTATTGCAATTAAAAAAGAAAAGGCTAAAGGGTGACCTGATGGTGGTCTATAAAGTATTGCTAAGGTAGTTATAGAGAAGACATTTCTGGTTGTGAGCGATACTAAAACTAGAGGTTACAGTTATAACATCATCTTGATTATAAATTCAAGAGAAAGAAGTGGAGGAACCACTGTAACTAGACAGTGACAATATAGAACTTTCTGTTTGGGACTTATGTGGAAAATAATGGATACATTTAAGACAAGCTAATAATCATGAGGTAGAAAATGGAAGGAGATTATCTAGTTTATTGAGCATCTCTAATTTCAATCATTCCTTAATTGGTTACCATCCCTTTAGTGCAATTGTCAGTGATGAGCAGCAGATCATTCTAAACTTTTCTATTTGTGGCTTAATATCTGTCTGGTCAGGTGAAAAGGTAGAATACTTACTGACAACATTTAATCACTTTTCATTTTTAAATGAGATACTTAATGAACAAAATTGATAATTTAGAATTAAAGTTTACATGTAGTATTTGCAAATACTTTCTGCAAGGATATTCTAGGTATGTTTAGAAATTTAGTTCCCACCCTGAGAAGATTTCCTGAAGTCTACAACAGTCTGATGTTTAGCTACTTTATGTATTATTGAAGTTGTCTTTAATCAATCTAATTACCTGTGTGATAACGTGAACTTTATCAAATGTCCAGTCTTCAGAAGTTCACTGAATTTTGAATGAATCTTTTGGAAATTCTAAAATGTAAACTATCATAATTTTAAGAGTTAATATAGAAGATTCTCACATTTCTTATTATTTTAAGTAATTATAAGTAAAATTATATAAGTATAAGTAATTATAATTATAAGTAATTTTTCTGTGTATTGTCATCATGCACAAAATAAATGAGAATTATTTCTGTCCCCATGCTATCCAAATCAGGTTTTGGCCTTTGTGGGTGGTAGGGGTGTGAAGAGATTACAGAGATGCCATAATAGTTGTAAAATTCCAGTATTAACAAATTTATAACAATGACACAGCACAAAGTATAAAAGTTTTGTGCCTGGATATGGTGATCAATTGTTGAGAGCAACTAAACATGGAAACAATTTCTTGCTTCCGTGCTTAGTTGCTCTCAACAATTTTACCCTGTGGTTTATCATCCTCCTCTTCTTGGACAGTCCCTCAGCATCGAGGATAAATTACTTCTGCTCCATTTCTCTGGGTACTGAGCTGACTGATGAGTCCAGTGTGGGACCTGCAGACTGTTACAAGTGACAGTGTGGTTGGGTGTGTATTTTGGGAGTTAGTGCTTTGCTTTGACTACTAATGCTGAGCTTTTGCTGGGTGATCCTGCTGAATGGAGTCACAAGTTCCTAATGTCAGATGTGAATGGTCAATGGTCAGGGATTCTCCCACGACAGTGGGAATGTTACACTTTCTCAAGGAGAATGTCCTTGAATCTTTTTCCTCTCTCTCCCTGGTAACTTACTCCCTTGTCTTGACAGAGTTTAGAACAGTGTTTGTTTTCAAATGGCTGAAGAAATATACTTTTTTAAATATCCTGAGACTCCTAAGATTTTTCTTTAGCTTGTGAAGTTCCATCTTGAACACAAATGTAAAAGCAATTCTACTGTATCTGAGATTGTTAATTTGTTTTTTTACATAAATCATAAATAGCTAAAATGTATTTGAAAAGGAAGATGTACTGGATTATTGTACTTTCATAGCCTTCATACTTTGAATCTGTTTTCTGCTTTTGGGGGTTTACCTAGCACCTTGCAGAATGACAGAACTAAGTGTACTAGTGGGAATTAAGAGCTTGTAACTATTACACCTTTTTGGTTTGTACTGTTACCCTGGCATGTAACAAATATTTCTTACGTCACTACAATATCCTATGTTTAATGGATGTGACTGAGGATGAATTTCGACATATTCTTTTTAACTTCTCAGCATGATTTGAATATTTGAACCTGCGTTATAGAAAAACGTTATGAACGGCCTTTCGGTATTGCGTTGTCTTGAAAATATAATCTAATCATGTATTTTTTATTAGCTAAATAGAGGGTCATTACATCCCATGTTACAAAAGAGCTGCAGATAGAATGTCTTCTCTTTTGAGGAATAAAACCTTCGGGAACAGATACAATACCTGCTGTTTTGGACAGTTTTTGAAAAATTTTTTGGTATATGTACATAAAGTTTTAATAAAGAAAATGTGAAATTTATTTCTTTCCACTAATGGTTCAGTGTTTGGGCATGGTTTACAGAGATGCAGTAGCATAGTGTTAGAAACTAGACAGACTTTTAGATAATTGATCATATCCCAAAGCAAATTTAAGTAATTAAATACTTTTGTAAATTGTTGATCTCTGCTGCAATAGCCATGGAAGTATTGGATTATAGTCAAAACCCACTACGAGGAGAAGGAAATCTGCTGCAATTATGGATCTAGCCTACATGTGACTCCATCCCTACTAATGTGGTTGATTTGTAACTGCCTCCTTACTTGGGTAATTGGGGATTGACAACAAATAGATATTTATTTATTTATTAGTCACATGTATGTTGAAACACACAGTGAAATATGTCTTTCTGCATTACTGAAATTGTGCTGGCGGCAGCTTGCAAGTGTCGCCTCTCTTCCGGCGCCAACATAGCATGGCCACAGTTCCTAACCTGTAGGTCTTTGGAACGTGGGACAAACCAGTGTACCCGGAGGAAACCCACGCAGACACGGGGAGAACGTACAAATTCTTTACAGACAGCAGTGGGAATTGAACCCAGGTTGTTGGTGCTGTAATAGCATTATGTTAACCGCTATACTACCGTGCTGCTGCTATTGCTACCATGCTGCCCCTATGCTACTGTGCCACCCCTTGGATTAACGTCTGCATCCTGTGAGCAAACAGGTTTAAAAAGATGTGAACACTTGTGTATGTTCTCCCTGTGTGCACAAGATAGTGCTGCAAGCTCACCCAAAACAGAACTGCCAAGACACAATGAAAGATTTCCAATTGCAGTGACTGATGTATATTTCTGAATTCTGGAATGGTACAGTATTCCCAAGCTCACCTGTCAATTCTACAGCAGAAGTTTGGCTTGTCTTGCGTCTCCCATTACCAGATCTTTCATTTTCTATTTGTTCATTGTGCCTAACTGGTAACAATTAGGAGCATCAACTGGTAAATAAAAACAAATGACTGCAGATATAGGAAATCTTGCCAATTAACAGAAGATACTGGAAATATCCAGCAGGTCAGGCTTTCTCTATGGGAATAAGAAACATGACCCTAGTTTTGAGACAGTGTTTGTGGTGATAGAAATAGTGAACATTTCAGATTGATGACCTTTCATCAAAGCTGATGACCTTTCTGATTGGAAAAGTCATTGTCTTGAAATGTTAAATATTTCACTCCATAGATCATGCTTGACTTGCTGAATATCTCCTGCATTTTTGGTTATTTCAGATTTCTAGTTTCTGTTTTAATTTGGCTTTGACCAAAGTTTGAGTCTTTTATTAATGAAAAGTAGATACCACATACCTTTCATGTGTGTGGCAAGTTGCACAATTCACTGTAAAATGTATTAGCACACTGTTACCACCCTTCTGAATGCAATGTGGACACACACACAAATAGTCCCCAGCAATCATTGGCGATGCTGGGTTTTGGCCACAAGTCTCTTGATCCCTCTGGATTCAGGATGACTTGCCTCTTCTCTAGTTCTGTAGGTGCTAAGGTTGCTGAGGAGGCCAATGTGGAATCTGCAGACTCTGCCAAGGAGCTGGATGTCTTGATAGGGCAGTCTCCTTCTGTTTACGCTGGACAAATGCTTGCATTCTGCAATCCATTTATTGGCCATAGCTCTCCCTTCAGTACTATAATCCTAAACAAACTCACCTCTGAAATCCTTGACCAAGGACTCTGCAAACCCCTTTACAACTGGATCTTTGACTTCCTGACCAACAGACTGCAATCAGTAAAGATGGGCAATATCACCTCCTCTACTATAACCCTCGACACTGGTGTCCTGTAAGACTGTGTCCTCAGCCCCTTACCATGCTCCC
>JARFYF010000063.1:90777295-90791950 GCA_030265395.1 Rhina ancylostomus
AAGGTAGGGACATGTTTGGCACAGCTTTGTGGGCTGAAGGGCCTGAATTGTGCTGTAGGTTTTCTATGTTTCTATGTTCCATCTGTGGAGGGAAATGGACAGTCGACATTTCAGGCTGAGGTCCTTCTGTAAAAATCACAAGAGGGGGAGCAGTGAGAGAGGATTTCACAGAACTCCATCCGAGAGAGGAGAAAAATTCTTCAAAGTCGGCAGACCTTGAAGAGACTTTGCAGTGGAGTGGTACAGTGGAGACAGAGGAGGCTTTAGATGCTGGAATCACCTTGTAGATCCCCCCAGAGATTCTGCCTGAGCCGCTGAGTTCCTCCAGCAGCTCGTTTTTTATGCTCCAGATTCCAGCATTGTCGTCTCTTGTGCCTCCAGTTAACTTCCAGGTCTGGAGGTGTTAGGACTGATGAAAGGTTTGGGGCCCAAAACGGTAACTGTTTCTCTTTCCACGGACGCTGCCTGACCTGTTGAGTATTTCCAGCGTATCCTAATTTTATTCCACAAAGTAAAATGACTTTGTTGTCCATCCACCAGAGGTGTTGCACAGTGAGGACTTGTTTGCTGCAGAACCTCAGACTGAAGCAATTTTGGTGGGTCTATGCCACCAAAAATGGAAAAAAAAAGTTGATAATCAACTAAGCTATACCTTTTGAATTTAGCCAGAACTGTCAAAGGCTGAATGGTTCAGCAATTCAAAAACAATAAACGTAGAACAATACAGCACAGTAAGGGCGCTTCAGCCCACAATGTTGTGCCGACTTGTATAAACTTACTCCCTGATCAATCTAGCCCTTTCCTCCTACACAGCCCATAACCCTCCATTTTACTTCCATGTGCCTACATAAGAGTCTTTTAACTGTCCCTGTTGTATCAATCTCTACCATCACCCCTGGGAGTGTATTCCAGGCACCTACCACTTCCTGTGTAAAAAAAACAAACTTGCCTCTGACTTCTCACCTAAACTTTCCTCTACTGACCTTAAACTGATGTCCTCTGGTATTGGCCATTGTCGCCCTGTGGAAAAGGTGCTGGCTGTCCACTCTACCTACAGTATGCCCATCATAATCTTGTACACTTCTGTAAAGTCGTCTCACATCCTGCGTCGCCCCAAAGAGAAATCCTTTCTTTTGAAACAGAAACACAAACACTTGATTGTACAAAACAAGTAAAGACATACTGAAATACTTCTTTAAAAGAAAATAAACTAACAAGTTTATTTCTGTTTATTTCTGTTGAAAACTAATGGAGAAGCAGTCCCTTGAGCTCCTTGCGCCTGATGCATTTTCTCATAGAGATTTCAAGGTAAAAGTGTCGGACAAGGTAACCAAGATGCTTCTCCCAGGCTGGACTCCACGAATCTGCAGTCCAGCCATGAATTGTTAATGGCAGGTTTGGGACATTGTGATCTTTTACATGTGCAAGGAAATTCGAAAGTTGCCGACAGTTACACAGAGTTTTTCTTAAAAAAGTAATGAGCCACTTTGTTTTGACTGCTTTTTGTGGTAGAGAATTCCATAGGTTCACCACTCTGAGAGAAGGAATCTCAATCTTAAAAGTCTTATCCTTTAACCTTAGCCTGTGACCCACGTCTAGTTCTGTTAGAATTTTGTAGGTTTTGATTAGGTCCCCTCTATGAGATCAATATTCTTTGGAGTTTAGAAAAATAAAGAATGATCTTATGGAAACATACACGATCTTAGGGGTTTGGGAGGGGGGGCAGTTTGCATGGCATGACAGGGTTGATGTTGAGATGTTTCCACTGGTGGGAGAATCTCAAACGAGAGACATGATTAGGGGGTTGTCATGTTAAACTGAGGTGCGTAGGAATTTCTGGAATTCTCTGCTCCAGAGTGTATGGAGGCTAGATCATTAGGGGTATTTAAAGATATTTTTAAATATCAGGGAATTGAGGGGAACTGGCACAGAAGAGGAGATGACACTTGGTGGAAGTGTCGTATTGAGTGACGGGACAGGCTTGAGGGGCCAAGTGGCCTACTCCTGCTTGTATGTTCTTATGTTCTTCTTCTTATGAACTGTAATGAATATGGGCCTAATTGATCCAGTGTCTCTCAACCAGTCCCACCATCTTAGGAATCAGTCTATAGAGATCAGCCTATTAAAATCAATAACTGAAAGGAAAATATATGATCAGTTTTGGAGAGGAAGACAGGACAAATAATAGCCATTATCTCGAGTAAATACTGAAAACTCACCCCCAAGTCAAAGAGTGGGGGGAAAAATTCAGAATAAGTTTTGCAAGGAAACTATATTTGCATTATAAGTAAATTTGCAAAATAATAGTTAAGTAGTATTACAGATGTCAGCATAATTTCAGTGGCCCTCTGCTTCCAGTCAGGAACCATGCTCAAAATATATGCAGATTGGAGCTGGGGATAATGCTAGAATTATGCTCCTCAGTGTTGACCCTACCAGAATATGTCTGGCCAACTTGGCAGTGATCCAGAAGCCATGACATTTTGGGCATATTCAATGTGTTTGTCAGCTTAAAGAGGTCAATATCTGTGAGGAATGGGAGTGCAGGATTAGGGGAACAATGAGAATGCTGGTAACTCTCGTCTTATTGTGTGTACGAGCATCACGGAGACCAAGGAAGCAGCATAGAAAATGGCTAGTGCAGCTGAATTTAGGATGGAATTAATTTTTAATCTGGACGTGGACCCTGCCGGAAGGTGGAACTCATGAAGATTATTTCTCAAGCTCTGGTTAGTTTGGCAGGAAGTAAATTGGCAAGAAGAAAGATGCACCGGCTGGTAGAGATGGAATGGGCTGAATGGATTCCTTCTAGTATGAGTCATTGTGTGGTTCTCAGGCCAATGGATTTTCAGGATCTTTACCGTTTTATTACCTAAAATTTAAAATGGAATTTTGGAGTTGAACCATAATATTGAAACAACGTATCAAGCAACTAATCCAACTTTAAAAAAACTTACCAGTACTCATTTTTAATATTTTGTAGTTACAAAGATTGCACAGTTTGGATTGATGGTTTCAAAGAAATTATGTTTTATTTTTTCTAGCTTTTCTTTGGTTCAGGTGTGTTGGTTTCTTTAAGTCTTTGTGGTCCACAGCTAGAGAAAGTTCTGATCGACAGGACCTTAGTGGGGAAACTCACCTCTGACACCATCAATGACGGTAACTATAAATAGCATGAAAATCAAGCATTTAAATAGTGACAGATGAAAAATGATGTGATAGGTTTACTAATTATTCTCACCAGAGATTTGCAAAAACAAAAATTAATGGCATGTATCGTCTTGATTATAACTTTTTGCAGTAATAGATAATGATTATGTGTTACCCACTGGGCTTTCCATATCTTGCTTCTAACATTAAATCAGTTCATGTAAGCTTCATCTTTGTTTGATCATGCTAGAGGTAAATAGATATCAGTAATGAACAATTCAGGGACACAGTAGTCTTTGGGTATTTTCATGCTATAACTTAATTGCAAAAGAAATACTATTTTATTTGTCTTTTTTTAAAGTAATATATGTAATGTAAATATTTAACAAAAGACAGATATCTTTTGAGGAACATTTTTTTCAAAAATGTCAAGAATGTTGTTATAGTATAACATAATGTTATAATATTCCATAATTGCATCCAAACCAGTCATTTATTTTAAAAATGTCACAAAAGCTGCCTTAATATTTCTCTGCTTTTACCGTGGAGAAAGGCATGAGAACTGGGGAACTCGGGGAAAGTTAATAGGGATGTTTTGAGGATTATAGTAGAGGATTAGTATGGATGCCTTAAAATACACGAAGGTAGACAAATTTCGAAAGCCTGATCAAGTATAGACAAGAACACTGTGGGAAGAAATTGCGGGAGCCTTGGTTGATATATATGCATCATTGTTAGTGATGGGCAAAGTGCCAGAAGACTGGAGAGTGGCTAATGTTGTACCCTTATTTAAGAAGGGCAGCATAGAAAAACCTGGGAGCTATAGACCAGTAAGCATAATCACTAAGGTAGATAAGTTACTAGAGAGGATTCCGAGGGGTAAGATACATGTGCATTTGGAAAGACGGGTTGATTTGGGACAGTCAGCACAGTTTTGTATGTGAAATTATGTCTCACCAATTTGATTGAGGTTTTTTGAAGAAGTAACCAAGAAGGTTGATGAGGGCAGAGTAGTGGAAAGTTGGATCGCATGAGATCCAGGGAGAGCTAGCTATTTAGATACACAGCTGGCATGATGGTAGGAAGCAGAGGGTGTTGGTGGAAGGTTGTTTTTTGGACTGGAGGCCCTTGACTAGTGGTGTTCCTCAGAGGCTGGTGCTAGGCCCATTGCTATTTGTCATCTAGGTCAATGACTTGGAAGAGAATGTGTAATGCATAGTTAGTAGGCTTGTAGATGACACTAAAATAGTTGATGTTGTAGACACTGAAGGTAGTTATCAGGAATTACAGAGGGATCTTGATCAGCTGAGTAAGTGGGCCGAGGAATGGCAAATGGAGTTTAATTCGGATAAGTGCAAGGTTTTGCATTTTGGGAAGACAAATCAGGGTAGGACTTTCACAGTGAGTGGTAGGGCCCTGGGGAGTGTTGTAGAACAGAGGGACCTAGGAGTACAAGTGCATGATTCCCTGAAAGTGTGTTACAGTTAGACAGGGTGGTGAGGAAGGCTTTTGGCATGCTGGCCTTTATTAGTCAGGGCACTGAGTATGGAAGTTGGGATGTTATGTTGCAGTTGTACAAGACGTTGGTGAGGCTGCATTTGGAATATTGTGCTCAGTTTTGGTCACTATGCCACAGGAAAGATGCCATTAAGCTGGAAAGAGTGCAGAAAAGGATTACGAAGATGTTGCCAGGACTCGAGGGACTGAGTTATAGAGAGAGCTTGAGGAGGCTAGGTCTATATTCATTGGAGCATAGGACGATGAGGGGTGATCTTTTTGAGGTGTATATAATCTTGAGGGGCATAGGGTGAACACACAGTCTTTATCTCAGGGTTGGGGAATCAAGAACTAGAGGGCATAGGTTTAAGGTGAGAGGGGAGAGATTTAATAGGAACCTGAGGATCATTTTCACTCAGGGTGGTCCGATTTTGGAATCAGTTGCCAGAGGAAGTGGTTGAGGCAGGTACGTGAATAGAAGAAGTTTGGAGGGATATGGGCTAAGCCCGCCAAATGGGTCAGCATGGACGTTTTGCCGAAGGGCCTGTTTCTGTCTTTATGACTCTAATTCAGATCCAGCAACAGTAAAGAAAGGCAATTATATTCCCAAGTCAGGATGACGTGTGAACCCACAGACAGTGGTGTTCCATGCACCTGCTTCTCTTGTCTTTCTTGGTGTTGGAGTAGCCAAGAGATTAACTGCAGATTTATTTTGTAGTTGATACACACTGTAATTGGGATGAGCTGGTGGTGGATATATCCTAATGTTGTTGCTGGTGTTTAATTTTTCCATCAGCTGAAAGCAGTGTAAATTAAGCAACTTATGATTTTATGAAAAAAATGTCCATAAGCACACAGGCCATTCTATCCATAATGCACATTCTACCCATATTGTTTTCTATCAGTGGAATAAAAACAGAAAATACTCATTATTTTCTGGTACCATCTGTGGAGAGAGAACACTTTTGAGCTTGTGCCATAATTCACTAGGTCTAGTACAAGATAATCAACCTGTAATGATAATTTCTTGTAGGCATGTGGCTGAAAACTAACATAGGTATGGAATGCAAATGGTATCTTGGCTTTTATTGCTGGATGATTTACGTACAAGAATAACATTGCCTTATTACAATTTATATAGTGCTTTGGCAATACCACACCTGAGAATTGTGTACAATTTTGGTTTCCTTGCTTAAAAAAGGATGCGGGCAATTTCTGGGCACTGAATGGGTTCAGTTTTTAACAGATGTCCATAAGTCAATTATGTCCATTACTGGGAAAATGCACGAAAATCACTCAATATGGTAACCATACCTCCACAGTAGTGTAATGGATGGCACCAAAAGCACATGACCGATAAGAAAGAATAATTACTAAAAGTGGAGAAAGAGAGAAAACTAGTTGTGCCATTCATTGGAATGAACGTATCTACATATGTTGGACTTTAGAATTTAATATTATGGAAGCTCATTTCTGTGTTGGGGTGTCCAGAAGTTGGCTGTTTTTGTAAACCAGGGACAGCCTGAACTTAGTATTGAGGGAATGCATTGAATATTCACCAGAATGATCCCTGGGATGGTAGCAAGTCTGTCATGTACGTAAAGTTATATAGACTAGGCTTCTCTTCCCTGGAGGTTAGAATAAGATGTGACCTCATTGAAGCATAGACAAATCTAAGGGAACTAAATAGGATGGTTGTAGGGGGGATGCTCCGCCTGAGTAAGGAGTCTAGAACGACGTGTCACAGTCTCAAAATAAGGGGTAGACATGTAGTAAGATTTTCTTCACTCAGAGAATGGAGGATTTTCTTATTAAAGTCAGAAGAAAAGGCTGGAATATAAAATAAGATGCTGATTCACTACTACCATCAAAGAACTGTTGCCAGTAATTTTTTAAACTCTCTCAGGGTTGTTAAAGTTACATGTGTCTTATTGGAAGAACAAAATTGCAGAAAAATGAGTGAATATCATGTTTAATTTTGTATTGTTTTGTCTTTGTCTAGCTGTGCTTGCGGACAGTTTTATGATTATAACATTTTTGGAGACGAGTAAACTTTGCTTTGTCCAGTTTACAAAGAAACAAAGTTCACCAGATGTCAACAAAAGAATAGAAAAGCTTTCCACTTCTGACCTTAAGGTACATGCAACTATTCTAGTAAATTTTATTAGTAGTAAATCAATTCATTTGTTTACTGCTTACCATCAAATAGAAATGTTCCAGTGTGATTCATGTGCCCTAGGGTGGATAGAATTGTAGAGGTGCCCTGTATAGATATGGGAGTGGGTAATGCCTCGGTTTAGAAGGTAGGTGGAATGCTCCAGGCCAGTTTTTACTGAGTGAATGGAACACTCCAGGTTTGGTGAAGTGGCTGGGGTGAGTCGGTGCATGGGACATCCCTGAGTTCACCAGAGTATTCCTGCATGATCTGTAGGAGTGGGGTACTCCTGGATGGGCATAGTATCCCAAAATGAGCATAGAGTGTACCCAGATGTCCAAATTCTGGATGCAGCCCTTGTCATCATAATGACAGGTCTCAAGTTGGGCTATCTACTCGACGTGCGCTGTCATGAGCTCACCATTGTTCATGTTGAGACTGTTACCACAAATGAGCATTCACTATTCCCTTTTTCCCCATATCCCATTGTGGGAATCTTCAGTTTGAAAAAAAGACAATTTTACTCTGTGTATTCTGTAAGCAGATCTTCCAAACTGATCTCCAGACCACACCAAAGAAGCTGAGGTACTCCAATCCATTCATGGCATTTTGTTGTATAGGAAGATGTATCAGTCAGTTCAAGAACAGCTTGGGATGGTGTCTTTGTCTTCCACGACGGAAAGACACTGATATGCTTATCCATGACCTGAGAATCTGTGCCTCAAAGTATTAACATTGGCTTCTCTGCTCTATTATGCCACGTTCCTTTTGAAATATGCAGGTGTGTGACCTTGGATTTCTTAATTTTTTTCATTGCTCTGTGCCTTTGATTCTGAGGCTGTGAGAGAATCCACATAATTGAGTCTCTGGTTAATATTAACCAACTTTAGGTAATGTGGACAAAGCGATCCATCCTGACTACCTTTGTATCTTTAACTTCAGATTCCCATGCAATATCCAAAGAAATTGGAAATATGGAAATTTCTCTGTGAATACTTTGGACAGGAAGGTATAATAAATGATGATGATTACATTATCAGGTAGACTAAGTAATGTTTATGCTTCAGTCAGAATACTTGCATTTTATTCTAAGGTGGTTGTTCTTGCAACTAGTGGGATTCCTGATATACTGGCAGAATGCTGCCTTATGTGTGAGTCTTGATACTGCTCATCAACAAGCTGTGTGATTATGTTAGTGGGACAGTAGTGTTACTGTGCCTGACAAACACAAGGAAGGCTGCATATGGAACGTGGAAGACTGAATGGTTTTTGCTTTCCTGCCCGTTATCAGCAATGTTGGATAACTATAACATACCTCTTGCTGTCTAATGTCATTAACACAACATAATCAAGGATTGAATCTGGAACCTCCTATATGGCTTTGCTAATCATTGTGTAATCTTGCCCATTTCACTGGGAAACCTTAATATTATTTTGAATAGAAGATTTATTTAATATATATATACTCTAATATTAATATTTTTGTAATAGCTACTCAAGACATCTCACAATCAATACTTTGGTAATATTAGAGAATTTCTCAGTGTTAGTGTGAATTGAAATCTCAAGTTGATAGCTGAAAATTGTAGAACTTTGGGAGCAAAATATTTTGAGAGACAAATGCCAGTTGTAGACAGTATTAGGTGGTTCTTTGCAATACCATCTTTAAAGGAAATGAGTTCAATCCCTGGTTCTTTCACCACCCCTCTCCCGATTGAGAGAGGAGATGGGAAGGAATATTACAGTTAGTTGCCAAACCCCTGCTCATTCCTGCTGCATACATGAAGCAAAGCCAGTCAGGAGAGGCAGCTGTGTCTCGAACAGTTTATATCCTAAATAGCTTGTTTTAGTGAAGCACATGTGGTAATTTTATTTGACCAAGTAATTTTGAAGGCTGTGTTTATAGTATTCCTGCCAGGGGGTTCAACATTGTAGTGCAGTTAAAATTAACAAAACAGTTATGGATCTTGGTATCCTTCTGTAGAATACAAGAGAATGGCCCTTCCAATGAAAATACGGAAACAAGTCCTCCATAACCTGCCTCTGCTGGAACAACAATTGAACAATTTGAAAACAATTCACTGAAGACGATTGTAAAGGTGACCAAAAGTTAGATTTTAAAGACTGTGTTAAAGGAGAAAATTAGCAGCAAAATTTGTAGAGGCAAATCCAACTGAAGGCATGGTTAACAGTGGTTTTAGGAAGTGTTAAGGCGTGATACTGGAAATAAATTGGATTGGATAGGAAGGATGATGAGAGCAGAACTCCCAGGTTATTCCAACCTGAGTCAGCAGGCAAGTCTCTGACCACACTTCCATGGTAGTGGGGCTCGATTCAGGTACAAGTTGTGATTTCTGTAAATATATTTCAAATGAATTAATGTTTGGTGTATTGTATTAAGTGCATTCATAGGTTGTAAATGTGTTGGAAGTTTTTGGTGTAGGGACAGTCTATCAATATACAGTAAGATTTTGTGCAATGCAGGCCAGTTGATTTCTGTATTTGATTTATGGAAAGAACCATCTGTTTTCTTTTAAGGGATATGAGGTTAATCCTCAGAAAATGATTTGATTATTACTGACAAGAAATGACAATTTTTATTTGTAAAAGATGAGTATTTTGAAACTAAGAACAGGAAGGGTGCACCTGTCCTATTTTTTTGTACAAGAAATGTTCGTTTTGTTAAATGAGCAGCTCTTCTTGTGGACCCTGCCATCGCAACACAAGCCCAATGGGATCTTACTGTCTGCGTCAGGTTAGGTTTGGAGAGAAAAATAAAGTCATTTGTGCTTGGATTGGCCATGGTCAAGAGATCCTCGGAATGTGTTTTAATTTTATAGCTGACCAAATTGCTACCCTACTTGCCCAGATATAACCACAGCCCTGGACCATCTTGCGGTATACCAGGTTCAGCATGGCGGAGGAGAACAACTAGAACACCAAAGGTCTGGTTTCACATTGAGTCTTCCCACCACTCGGGCAAGGGGAATAGCTGGTGGGAGCAGTGAAGGAAGTGGGTTTGATTTATTAATGCACTGTGTTAAGAATGAATGGGTTTTGGTACTTGCATGTTTTAATGGAGAGCGTCTAATTTTTAGTTTGCCTTGTGGCCCAATAATCCGTCTCTGCTCTGTACCTTGAACTTCAATCACAGCGTGCCTCATGGGAAATCACACAAAAGTTCACAAAGAAAGTTGTATAAAGGACCATCTGTTATATATATTTGAGCATGTGTTTGATTTGGAGCACACTTGGACAAAAATAGCTTAGATTGGTTAATTGGACTGCTATTAATACTATATTGTATTAGAAGTTACAGAAATTACTTGTATTTGTTCAATAATTGTGTATTAAATTAATCAGTTTTAATAATCTGCTTCTTCACGAATTTGAATAATTAAAACTGAATAGAATTTTTGTAAATGTCAAGATTTTTTGAGACTTTGTCAAGTTTTTTGATTATAATTTCCTACACTTTTAATAATTAAATCTTTTTTTAATGGCAAATGTCACTGTATTATTGGACTTGAATAATTGGTGGTGTGTGGAGATGTAATCACGCTAATCCTTCCTCTGTCCGTTAGGTGGAAAGCTTATTGAACATCTTTGTACCAAGAAAATTCAAGCAAATGGGATAAAATCTGTGTAGGAATAGAACAGTGAATTGGTTTAGATAACTAACACAGTATGATGAGTTGAAAGCTTTGAAAATTCTGGGTAGGTGGACAGCATCAAAAGTTTGTCTACAATTTTTCTGATGTGTGTTCAAGGCTTCTGAAAGCAATAATCTGACTGTGAATAGAGAAGACCTCTGACTGCATAAATGCAGCAAAGGATTTTCAGCATTAACCCTGTTATAATGGCCTGAGACAAGTGGTGAGATCAAATTTGGATGAGCACGATTATTTGGTAAATACAACACATAAATGCACAGGTTCTGAACACCGTGTGCACTCTGGCATTATCGCATTACTGGAATCCTTTGTTGCTTCCCAGACAGGAATATAAAAGCAATCTATCCTATAGTGAAACTAGCTCCAGAAGCATTTCCCTGATAAGGGGAACCCCTGCCCTTTATGAGTGCCTGGTCCAGTGGGCTTAGCTGTATGGTTAATCCTCAGAAAATGATTTGATTATTACTGACCAGAAATGGCAAAATGTTTTTTTTTTCTTGCTATCAAACTCTATTAATTCCTTAGGTAGGTTACAGGACAATTTTTCATGTGACATACAGATGATTCACTGTTTGTATTTTAATAATGTTCTCAACATTTTTTATTGTAGGGAGAAGGGTAGGGAATAAGAGAGAAAGCAAAAATTATAATTTTAAATTTCCTGCTAACATTGCTATATTCTAACACCATAATATTTCCCAAGATCAGTAAAGCTGCTTTTCTTTTATACCCTAATAATGCTGTCCTAGTGATTTCAGGTGGATTTTGTACATCAAAAATGTATTTTTTCTGGAGGAGATAATGTAGATTGCAGGAACCTTTTCCCTTTTATCAGAAGTGAATAAAACTTGAGGGCATAGATTTAGGGTAAGGGGCAAGAGATTTCGAGGGGATTTGAGGGGGACCTTTTGCTCCCAGTGTGTGATGGTACGTGGAATGCCCTGCTGGAAGCAGAATTGCTTACAACATTTCAGAGGTGTCTAGATGAGCACTTGAATTGCTAAGTGTTGAAAGATGGGATGAATACAGATGGGTGTCCACTGATTAGCATCGTCTTGGTGGGCCAACTGACTAGTTCCATGCTCTGACTCTATGACTCAAATAAAATTGATCAAACTGAAATTAAGTAAAAACAAGATTATTTTATTTTTGCAGAATATTTATTACAAATCCAGGGAATTGGATTTTCATGTTAATTTTCATCTGTTTGTAGATTTCTTACATTGATTTACCAGGGCCTACAGGACGGAGGGTCGAACGTCATTTGGCCATTAACTGTGTACAAGATATGGTAATTTGCTGGTGGCAGATGGCTAATGGAGATGGTTGGCCCTGGTTTCCAATAGCCAATGAAGGTGACCGAGCTAATGTGGTGTTATTAAACTGCATGAATGGCAAACCTGAGGTAAAAGTTTTCACAAAGTTTTACAGTGTACACATTTATGTAATTTGTTTTACATCTCTGATGTAAAGTGATGTTTTATGGAACTTTATATGGAAGATGTTTTAGAAAATCTTCCAAGTTTTCTTCCAACTTTAATCCCTAGTTTGACTGAAATCCCTGTAACTGAGGGATTATTGCAAAGGCAGAGACTACCAAGTATGACCTACCCATTTGATGTGGATACCAATTGGAACTGAATGGAGTAGAAATCTGCTTCTGTACCCAAATCATGCCTTTTACATTTTTGATTTTTTTGAATTACATTTGAGACCATTGATAAATCCAGATATTACATGGGGTATTATTTTTATGAGATTATTTTCTGTTAAAAATCAAAATGCTCCTCTGTTCATTCCTAACTAAGGCAATATTTTATGCGTGCTACTGTGTAAAATCAAATGAGCTATTTTGATTAATACACCCTGAAATAAATCAATTCTTGATTTTCTTTGGGGAGCCATAGACTTCAATCTTTCAAGCGTATTTTCCTTTGTTGCATTTTCAAACTGTATGTTAAGCCAATTTTCTACTTGGAAACGATCGTTTGAAATGATTACTTGCTCTGGTATGCAGTTTTCATGGACCTTGCTGCAATTGCCATGCAAAGGATGCATAAAATTGAAATGCTTAAACAATTTGATAAATATTGTTGCTTTTGAGATGCTTTGCTTGATTTTAACAAATTAATGTTTTGTATCAATATAGGAAAATAATTAATCATATTTGCCCTTTTTTGAACAAATGCAATTCAGAAGCTGTGGAAAAACATTTTATTCCTAGAATTATATAATTTAAATTGATTGTATTACAGCCTTTTAGAGGATGCACACTCTTGTGCCTTCTCCTAGCATTTATTCTGATTTGTACATTTTTACTATTTTCTGTTTAAAACAAGCAATTAATTTCATTCATATTCCCAGTTTTTGTTTAAATTAAAAGGACTAAAATGTTACCAGCAGATTGGGTCCAGGCTTGCAAATAAATGGGTTAATCACATTAAAAACTGCTCTTGTAAGGTTATTAGATCAATGGAAAAGGTCTATACTGTCTTTAAGTTTGATTGGCAGAGCTAGACCAATTCTGTTGGGATTTTTTGGCCTATAAGGGATATAAATAACTTGTGAACTATGTATTCTTTAAAGCCATTGCTTTATTTACTGTCATACCTTTTGATGTACTTCAGTTCTACCAGCAAATGCTTTCAGAGTTTGCTTTATTTAGATTTAAAACCCCTTTTTCAGATTGAACTTGATCACTATTAATCTTTGTATAAAATTATATCATATTATGATTACTGTTCCTAATGGTCCCTTAACCACAAAATCAATTAATGCTTTATCATTGCACAATATGAGATCTAGACTTGCTAGTTGCCCATGTTGGTTTCTCAACGTGCTGACCGAGAAAACCATCTTGAAAACACAGGATACTTTTGCGATTCAGTTTTCCACAACACAGTTCAAGCATTCGCATTTGTGCAGCATAGTTTGAAATGCTCTGTTTCAGTTATAGCTTATCCTTGGATGTCTTGTGTCAGTTCTTCTGTTCTTTGCAATAGCAGCAACAGAAAGGAGCTTGCAGATGGTGCAGTGCATATTCAGATAGGGTGGTGATGCAGGTTAAATTACAGAACGAGTTGTCCAGACCTGATTGAATGATCTGGAGGTCTAATTCCAATCCCATCATGGCAGCTGTTAATAATCTGGAATTATAACTAGTCAATTCATAATCAACTCAAAGAGATTCATAGGATCATAGAATTGTACAGTCCTTTTGGCACACCGAGATGCATATTTACACAAATTCCCTTTGCCTGCATTAGCCCTGTATCGCTCTGTGCTTTTTCCTAAGTACTTATCCAAATGCCTTTTCAATGTGAACTACCACATCAACAAGGCAAGGTCCTCCTCTCAATTATCTGAGGATTGCTGTCTAGATTGGGAAAGCTGTCCCATGTACTAATTCAACCTCCTCGCAATGAACAATGTTTGTCCAAATCCCTTTTCAGCATTATAATTGTTCCTGCCTCTGTTACCTCCTCCAGCAAGCTCGTTCCAGATAACCAGCACCCTCTGTGTGGAAAATCATAACCCTCCAACCTTTAAATTTCTTCCCTCTCACCATAAACCTCTGTCCTCCTAGTTCTAGACTCCTCTGCCCTAGGCAAAAGACTCTGTCCTATCTATGACCCTCATAATTTTATGAACCTCTAAGGACACCCTTCGGCCTCCATTTGAGAATAAACACAGTCTATCCAATTTCTCCTTATGACTACAACACTCCATTCCTGACAACATCCTGGTGAATCTCTTCTCCACTCTCTATATGACCACGATACCCTCCTTGTAGGGTGGCAACTGGAACTGTATATAATATGTACAAATATGTTCAACCACTGTTCTGTACAGCTGCAGTATGACGTCCAAACTCTTTGATTCAATGCCCCAGTACCTTCAGTATCCTATCCACCTATCACGTGTTCCTTTCTCTCTCTATCCAATCCACCCAGTTTCTCTCACACCACCTTCTTTCCAACCCTCATCCCACCCAACAGCCCCTTGCTTATACAGTTTCTTTCCCCTACCCCACTGGCTCCATCTGCTCATCATCCCTGCCTTATCTGGTTCCACTTATCACCTTCCTTATCAGATTCCAGAATCTTGCAGTCCTTTGTTGTCCCCATTTATAATCTTCCAGCCTGTCTCACCCTCTGCCCTCTACTTCCCCATCTGGTT
>JARFYF010000063.1:90841939-90853952 GCA_030265395.1 Rhina ancylostomus
AGTTTTGGTAAATTATCACAAATGCCTCTACTATAACTTCTACCATTTCTTTCAGTACCCTGGGATGCATCCCATCAGGACCAGAGGACGTGTCTACCTTTCGGCCCACTAGTTTGCTCATCACTATTTTTTTAGTGAAAGCAATTGTATCGAGGTCCTCAGCCTCCCATTGCATCCATAACATCTCTCTTTGGCATATTAGACGTGTCCTCCACTGTGAAGACTGACACAAAATAGCCATTCAAGGCCTTGGCCATTTCCACATTACCCAATATTAATTCCCCCTTCTCATCTTCCAAGGGGCCTATGTTCACTTTACCTACCCTTTTTTGCTTTATATAATTATAAAAACTTTTACTGTCTGTTTTTATACTTTGTGCTAGTTTACTTTCATAATCTATCTTCCCTTTCCATATTGCTTGCTCAGTGGTTTTTTGTTGCTTTTTAAAGTTTTCCCAATCTTCTAGTTTCCCACTACTTTTGGTGACTTTATATGCATGAGCTTTTAGCTTGATGCTGCCTTTTATTTCCTTAATTATCCAAGGCTGGCTCTCCCTACCCTTACTGTCCTTGCTTTTAACTGGAATATCCTTTTGTTGAGCACCATGAAAAATCTCTTAGCAAGTCTTCCACTGTTCCTCAATTGTCCCACCGTGTAGCCTGTGTTTCCAGTCTATGCTAGCCAACTCCTTCCTCATCCTGTTGTCGTTTCCCTTGTTTAGGCATAATACACTGGTTTTAGACCGAACTATTGTACCTTCCATTTGTACGAGAAATTTAATCATACTATGATCACTTTTTCCAAGAGGATCCCTAATTACAAGATCAATAATTTATCTAAGATAGAATTTTCCCTTGTAGGTTCACCAATGTGCTGTTCAAGAAAGCTATCACAGATGCATTCTATGAAGTCCTCCTCAAGACTGCCTTGACCAATTTGATTCGCCCAATCCATGTGGAAGTTAAAGTTTCCCATGACAACTGCCATTCCATTCTTACATGCATCATATTTCTTGGTTTATTGCCTGTGCCACTCTAATGTTATTTATTTGGTGGCCTATAGACAACTCCCACCAGTGATTTTTGTTTTTGTTTCCCTTTATTATTCCTAACCTCTGCCCAGATGAACTCAACATTCTGCTCCTTGAATCATCTCTCACTATCGCTCTGATCTCATTCTTAATTAAGAATGCTACCCCACCTCCCTTACCTTCCTGTCTATCCTTCTGTATTACTTGATACCTCTGGATATTTAATTCCCACCCATCTCTACCCAGCAACCTTGTTTCTGTAATGGGCACTAAATCATACACCTTTGTACTGATTTGTGCCACAAATTCATTGACCTGAATATTACAGGCATTCAGATAAAGTGCCCTTACACTCATTGTCCTTTTAGAATTTAGTAACCGTTGTGTCCTTTGTATTTGATTTTTCTGTACTCCACTGGTACTTTTTGCTTTTCTAATGTTTGCTCTGGTCTCTGCTTTGCTTCCCTCTATCTTTCTGCATGGATCCCCATCCCTCTGCCATATCAGTTGAAACCCTCCCCAACAACAATCCCCCTAGGACATTAATCCCGTCCTGACCAGGTGTAGACTTTCCCCAGAACTGGTTTCAATGTCCCAGGAATCTGAAACCCTCCTTCCTGCACCTCTGCCTGAGCCACATATTCATCCTAACTATGCTGCTATTCCTACTCTGAATAGCACATGGCACAGTGGCACATAATCCTGAGATTATTACCTTTGAGGTCCTCCTTCTTAATCTATCTCCT
The DNA here is from genome assembly GCA_030265395.1 of Rhina ancylostomus. Taxonomy (NCBI): domain Eukaryota; kingdom Metazoa; phylum Chordata; class Chondrichthyes; order Rhinopristiformes; family Rhinidae; genus Rhina; species Rhina ancylostomus. Next base: position 90,843,717 of record JARFYF010000063.1, read on the forward strand.
GGCTTCCTAAATTCAGCTCGTAGGACCTCATCCTGCTTTTTTCCTATATCGGTGGTACCTACGTGCACCACGACAACTGGCTGTTCACCCTACCCCTTCCAGGTTGTCCTGCAGCCTCTCTGAGATGCCCCTGACTCTTGCACCTGGGAGGCAACACATCAACGGGGAATCCCATTTGTGGCCACAGAAGCTCCTGATTATTCCCCTTACACAGTGCATTGAGGTAGTACAAGGGAAAACAATCACAAGAGCGCAAACTAAAGTGTTACAATTACAGAGGAAAGTGCAATGCAGGTAGACAATAAAGTCCAAGGCCAGAACTAGGTAGAGTGTGAGGTCAGGAGTCCATCTTATTGTACTAGGAGACCGTTCATGGTCTTCAAACAGCAGGATAGAAGCTGTCCTTGAACCTAGTGGTATGCACTTTCAGGCTTTTGCGTATTTTGCCCAGTGGGAGAGCTGAGAAGAGAGAATGTCTGGGTGGGGTCTTTGATTATGCTGGCTGCTTTACTGAGGCAGCGAAAAGTGTAGACAGAGTCCATGGAGGGGAGGCTGGTTTCTGTGATGTGCTGAGCTGTGTCCACAACTCTCTGTACTTTCTTGCAGTCACAGACAGAGCAGTTGCCAGACCAAGCCGTGATGCATCTAGATAGGATGCTTTTTATGGTGCATCGATAAAAATTGGTGGGGGTCAAAGGGGACATGCCAAATTTCTTTAGTCTCCTACGAAATTAGAAGCACTGGTAAGCTTTCTTGACTGTGACATCAACGTAGTTGGACCAGGTCAGCATCTTTTATTCCTGGTGTGAAATTCCCCATATTGTGGGAATACTCTATACTTATCTGCATGGAGATTTTCAACTTTGCTAGCTTAAACAATTTGCAATTATTTCTTTCTTGTAGAAGAACCAGATTTTGCTAACTTTCCCTCAACCATGCTATTTAAAGGGTCAATACTCAAACTGTATTCTTTCTCCTCTCACGTCTATAACTTCAAATACAGCCTTACACTGAGAGTCCAGGTGGTTTTGCCTTTGGAGGTCAAGGTTGCAATCACTCTTGGCTTCCTAGCCTCAGTATTGTTCCATGTTGCTGCTGTTGATCTCTGCCATAACTTTCAGATTGCTGCCTGCTGGAAGGAGCCTTTGTCAGAAGCAGACAGAGTGGCCATGAATTTTCCTGCAGATGAGACTTCTTTAGAGTGCAGACATTCATAGATAGTACTTGCATCCTTATGAAGACTCCATGGCAATCTGGGAGAATGTGCCTCCTGTGGGTACTTGTCTTCACCGGCCTCCTAACCCCTTGGGAGCACTTTTCCCCTGCACCCAGTGGTTGGAGAAGTGTTGCTTGCGTTGTGACATACCCATACAAAACCTGGCCTCAAACATCTCATCTGCTGGGCTTAAATGCAGACAATTGCATTGCATCAACGGAGGGCCAAAAATGTCAGTTTCAGCAAAGCGTTAGAAATGAAAACCTAACAATGCTGTTCTGTGAACTTTGTATCTGAAGATCTCGATCAGCAAGTTTAACAAAGCTGAATGTAATTTTCCATAACTTTCTGTCAACAAGAAAAGGAAGCAGAATTACTTCTGCTCAATTTCAAAAACTGTGTGTTTTGTCAATAAAATAGTTCCTGCATTTTCTGCTTCTGGATGAAGTTAAGAGTGTCACAACAAGAGTTGGAACTGAAGAGATTTTTGAAGTGTTCCTTTCAGTGGTGCTACCTCCATCCTACACATTCACTACCATTCATGTCTTTCAGTCATGTGGGCTCTTGGGTTCTTGGACTGTAATTGGCCTTGACAGTACTGAATAATCTTTTCTTATATTCATTCAAGGGATGTGGGCTTCACAGACTGAGCCAGCATTTAATTGCCCATCTATTGTTGCCCTTGAGAAGGTAATGGTGAGCTGCCTTCTTGAACCACTGCAGTCCTTGAAGTGTGGGTATACCCACAGTGCTGTTAGGAACGTCATGGTTATCAGTGAGCTATTGAATCTCCTGTGTTCTTTCCACCTACCATCTGGTCTTTAGGTCACAGGTTTTTTGTTATACTTCAGCCTTCAGGTGCTTGTAGAGGTGATTCTTTTCATGTGATGTGTTATGAGCTTCCAATCTGGGGATGCTTTCTATTTGTGCCTACCCAGTCATTCTCATCAAATAAGTCCTTTTTTGATTGAGCAACTACGATGTTATGCATCAAGTCACTCACCAAAGCCTTCCTACCATCTACAAAATACAAGGAACCTGATGATATAGTGTCCACTTACTGGATGAATACAGCTTGGATTATGTTCAAGAATTTTCCCACTGAGGATAAAAGCTCATTTTATTGGCTCTCCCATTTTTCACCCCAAATATTAATTCCTGCTTCACTAGTGTACAGCGGTTAAAGATATACCATCCACAAGATGCAATGCAACAACTTAAGATTCCTCAGCAACACCTTCCAAACTGATGACCTCCATCTAGAAATAGAAGTGCAGCAGGAATATAGGAACAATAGCATCTCCAAGTATTCATGTAAGTTACATAAGAGTCTTCCTTGAAACTGTAGCACAGTTTCTTTATCACCCTGAGACTATAATTTTGGAATTCTCTCCCTAATAACACTGTGGGAGTACTCTCACCAAAAAAGAATGTACTTGTCTAAAAAGGTAGTTCACCACCATCTTCTCAAAGGCAACAATAAATACTGGTGTTGCCAACAATGTCTTTTGTCCCATTTTTAAAATATCTGTGGCTGAGCCAATGCAGTGGTGATTCACAAATAAATTAGCAAATATGCCAACTTGCATGGATCTGCGTATTTATGTGTTAAATTATGTGACAACATAGGAATCTATTTGTGCATTATGACAATAAAGTGGATAAAGAGCTTATCTACATAAATGATGGCTGTAACTTCTCAAAGGTTTGATTTGAATTCCACGGTTAGCATTCTTTTCTAACTGAAATCTTCAACCATAAAAAATGTTGCGTCAGTACTCCATGGCTATCTAAGTCATAGCTAACTTGAGCTATTTAGAAAATGTCTACATTTGCCTAATTGCATATTCAAAGTGGATTTAATTGGCATAATTTCTGAATTTGTCATTCTTATTATCACAAGGAGAGACTGCAAATTATTGTTGAACTGTTGGTGAATGGTAATATTCCAATTAACCATTTTTGACCTGATATCTATCAGGTATCCTAAGGATAGAATTTAACATTTTCATTTATTAGAGGGAAAGGCTACGTATGAAATATTTGCCTCCATCACTTCTATTAATAAGCCTAACAAGATACGTTCTGCCTGTTAGGAGATAACCAGTAAAGCAGCGAGTCTTTTGTTTTTCCAACTTGTTTCCTTAGCAAGCTCAAACATTTTTAGCTAGTACAATTGCAGTTCCAGTTTCAAAATGGTGAGACTCAAAGATGTATCTTTAACGTAAGATATCTTCCAACAAGCAAAGGAATGATTTTGTACAGGGAGTCCTCTTCTCATTGGGCAGTCCCTCAGGGTTGAGAATGACTTGCTTCCATCCTGGTTTTGTGGGTTCTGAGATGACTGATGAGGCCAATGTAGGAACCACATACTCTTCTACAGATGAGGAGGAAAGATGGGTGGATGGGTAGTGTGCAAGGTGGTGTGTTTCTTTCAGCACTTAGGCAGGGCTCTGTGTCCTCCCAATGCAGGACCTCGAGGTTTTCAATGTCATCTCAAATGCTCCTTTGTCATTTTGAGTGATAATAAATCTGAGGTTCCCAGGAGTCGGTGGGGATGTTGCATCCCTTCAAGGAAGGGAACAGACTATTCTCTTGGCCTTTTCCTTTCTTTTCTCTCTCCTTCTCTGTGACTTATCTCAAGCTGGATTACTGCTACCGGTAGCTGCCTTGTACCTTACCAAACAATCATTCATAATTGAATTGTAATGGGCATTAAACCATTATGGGGATAAGGCAAAGTGGCATTGCAAATCAGCCTTTACTCAATTAACTAGAAATGAAGTTGAAGGTTACAAGGACAATTACAGTTCATTGATAAATAAATGGTGAACAATGATATCACTTGTAATTTGGGACATAACACAATATGGTTCAGAATTTACTTTTTGTACCTTTTTAATTCTGTTTAATTATCTCTTACAGCCTATGTCAGTACCTTAAACTGGACATGGTCCTGTGTCAATTAAATCATCCTGGATCAGTTGCACCAAATTTGCAATAAGGTGGCATCTTTTTGTTAACTCGTCTGAAATTCCATTCACTTCAAATGAATCTAATTTCAGAAGCATTGTACAAGGCATTGCCACAATTATATTGCTTGTTTATTGCTACCAATCTGACATCTAATTTCTAGGTACATGGGCTTTCAGTCAAGTGATCATCCCTCTTCCCAGTCTGTCATTTGCTCTTAAGGGATTTTTCAGTAAGAATGAGGAATGGTTAAATTAGCTGATTTTATTAATTTTCAGTAGATCAGCACAGACAGTGATTCAAACCTTGGATCGTCATGTTCTGTATGGTGTGAACTTACATCATTTATCCATTGAGTAGTAGGCTAATCACTTTTCCCCAACTTTTTGTAGGAAACTATAGAATCATATACTTAGTCATTTATCCTGATTGCCAAATACCAAACAATTTCTGTATTGAAGCTTGCATCACTTAATGAAAATCCTGTGTTCCTTTAGCCTGATAAGCTGCTTTTCTTTTCTGCATTTCCTTTAATTAGAACAAAAGGAAAATACCTTAATGTCAATTGTGTTTTTTAATTAATATGTGCTTTGTTCTAGTGCTTTCAAAAGTGTGCCTGTTATGAGACAAATTTCAAAATAATTGGGCAGAAAGTAATGTTATTGTCAATAATGTAATAATTTAGAAACCCCTTTCAGACAACCAGCTGATAAGTTGAATCCCAGTGTTAGTTTTCATTTTCTTCCCAAGGGATAGGAGCTTGGGAAGCTCGAGATAGGAGCGTGGAGCTTTTGTGATGATGAAAATGAGGGCATTCTGAAAATTAGGGATAATGTGTTTCCTTTTGTATACGTTGGAGCATAATTGACTCTTGCTTCTTTCCTGAGCTGCCATCCCATTTATAATCTTCCCCAAATGAACGTCTAGAACTGAAATAGTTGATTTTTTTTAAAAAGGAAAATAAAAACTTGTTTCAGAATTTCATTAGATTTTCTCCAAATTTGACAAATAACTTTGCCTTGTCAAGTTCCTTCCTCTGTTTGCAGTGAGGCTGATTGAATACCATCAGTGCAGTGTGTCTTAACTGTACTTGAAAAGAGATGTTGACAGTCAACAAAGATCAAAGTGAAATAGACTCTGACTTGCTTTACATAAAATGTATGCCTCTAGCAAGTTTCCTGAATTGACTTCTTGAACTGCTATTAGATTTATGCATAATGTAGTGTATTCCAAATATGGTGAAGTATTAATATTGATAAAAGTATTTAGATACACATTAATTTATATCACAATGTCTACTTTACATGCAAGTTTAGATGTACAATTATTAACATTTCAGGAATATTTAAACAGTTGGAATTTCCTGCTCTGCACCAGTTCCAAGTCAGCTGCTAGGCACCAGCTGAGGTTACCCATCCACACAGAGGCCGGCAGCTTGGACAATCCACAGGAAGGGCTCACCACCCTGAGGTGAACCCCTGAGATGGAGGGGTGACCTTTATAGAGGTTTATAAAATTATGATGGGAAAAGATAGAGAAGATAGTCAAAGTATTTTCCCTAGGATAGGGTAGTCTAAAACTAGAGGGCACAGGTTTAAGGCGAGAGGGGGGAAATCTAAATGAGACCTAAGGGGCAGGTTTTTCTGTAATGAGGGGTGGTAATTACATAGAATGAGCTACCAGATGAAGTGGTAGAGGAGGATACAATTACAATGTTTAAACTATAGTTGGACAGGTGCTTGGGAAGGAATAGAGGGATACAGGCCTATTGTGGGAAAACAGGATTATAGATAGGTATGGATGATTTGGGCTGAAGAGCCCATTTCTGTGCTATACAACTCTGACTCTATATTTAACTCGTGTTTGCAGGGTGTTTTCTTAAGTGTCTGGGAAAACTATGTAAAGTAGTTACCAATACAAAAAATAGTTCAAGAGAATATTTTTATTCAGTTCTGCAGAGCATATCATCTGCTTAATTTAACCCAAAGCAGTTTACAACCAAGAAAGCACCCAGTTCATTGTTGTAATGTGTTTTGATGCTGACATTGTTCATAAATTTGACAAGCTTCCAGTATTTTCTATTTCTATTTGACAATTTCAGTATCCAAAGTATTTTGCATTTCATTAATATTTTCTTTGTGTATGAAGCTAGGTGGGGATGAAATCTAACTGTAAAATTTATGATCCTATCATTTATTCCATTTTGTGACTTGTTTACTGAGATTAAGAATACCAGTGCAGGAGAATTAAATAATTTTTCCACTATTGGCAGTCCCAGGTTGGGTATATTTTCATAGGATGCATACTGAGGCTCTCAGTGTTCTGCCCTCTTTGCTAATTTAGCAAACACCATGTCTCCTAACCCCGGAGTTGGAGGTTACCTATTACAAAACTATATTTCCAGTGGGATCCTTTAGAATTTGCTGAAACACCTTAATAACGCTTTTCTTGGCTTAATTTAATTTTTTTTCATTCCTTTCCCTTGCCACTAATTTTCTATCCTTTTCTTCCTCAAATTACTTACTAATTACAGCAGTTTGATTGTATGGATATCAGTTACATACCTGGACCTGATATGAATGACCATTCTTCATGTTATTATAGTAGATATTGAGTGTCAACTGCTTATTCAGACATGCTGGCATCATCCAGGTTCCTTGACTTCTCACAGAAAGGGAGTGAGTGTCACTAGAGGGCAACCAGGAGCAGAGCCTTGACCAATCCTCCTCCTCTAGCAAGCTCTTGAGGTCAATTTTGTTGGTGCTCTCTCTGCCTGAATTTGACCACTTGCTTCATGCAGGGCAAACTGAACCTGGAACTCTCTTGGTTTTCGTGGCTAAGCAACACCTACTGGCTTTTTTATGATGTTATGCCTACTTGGGTTGAACGGCTTGTGTTTTAAAAAGCATACAACACATCTTTCAGAAAGGGAATGCATTTTGGCAACTGCCATAATTATACATAATTACAGTTAAAAATACTTCTGTTTAAAGGAATTCATACCATTCATGTGCAATAAAATAATGGCTTTTCAATTTCTGGTGTGAAGAATATTTCACTTTTGTGTATTTGCATAAATCTGTATTTTAAAATTCTCCCAAATATAGTTTTAAAGAAGTTTTTCATATGATCACTGAGAAAAAAATGTTAAGTTTAATATGGTTATAATTGCTAAAAATTGTCTCTCAGATATACTGATATGGCAGATCAATGCATTATTAAAGGAGTCTATTTCTTGTCTTAATATTATGTGAATTACTCATTCTGAAAGTAAATCAATACACTCAAAATTGACATTATGTCAGCAATTAAAGCAAATTAAACATATTATTTTGAAGTATTTTTGAGCTTCTTTCAGCTATTTCCTAAATATTTCAAAATGCTTTATTTTTAGTCCAAAAGCTTTGATGACAACTGAAGTTGTGCTTTAAATCTATTGCATTCATTGCTCAATTCAATGTACATGTGACTAATAAAGATATCTTATCTTGATTGGAATACATGATCTGCTCTAAGTTAGAGAAAGCAAATACCAGTTGGTCAATTACTTTGCCTAACACCCCCACTTAGTCAATATATATGACTGTATCAGGATTCTTACCATTTTAATCTCCAACCCACTCGATCTGTTCTCATCTTCCTACAGTATCCCATTGACTCTCGACTGAAGTCTGATGAACACCATCTCAACCTCACAATCTACCTTCTTATGTCCTTGTCTACCTTCACTGAACTTTCTCTATAGCTGTTACACTTTATTCTACATTCTGTTATTGTAGAATATCCCTCAATGCACTGTGTAATGAATTGATCTGTATGAATGGTATGCAAGACAAGTTTTCTGCTGTACCTTGGGACATGTGACAATAATAAACCAATTCCAATTCAATTGGGCAAAATATGCAAAAGCCTGAAAGCACATACCACTAGGTTCAAGGACAGCTTCTATTCCCACTGTTATAAGACTATTGAATGATCTCCTAGTGCAATAAGATGGACTCCTGACCTCACAATCTACCTCATTATGGCCTTAGACTTTATTGTCTATTTACATTGCACTTTCCTCTGTAACTGTAACACTTTATTCTGCATTCTGTTATTGTTTTCCCTTGTACTACCTCAATGTACTATTGTAATGAAATGATCCGTATGGATGGCATGCAGAACAAAGTATTTCAGTGTGCCTCAGTATATGTGACCATAATAAACCAATTTACCCATTAGGCATATTACAACCTTGGAACTGAGAATGCAACTATTTAAGATTATTACCATTACATGTTTTCCCTCTGGCTTACAGATCTGTTAACGATTCAGCTATTTCTTTAATGACCCTGCCCTCCACTGAAATTCAGACACTCCTGTTTGTTCTTTAGCTCTCCACCTCTTCCTAAGCTTGTTTACAGGTTTCAAGTATTGCTACATTTCCATATTTTGCAGTCCTAATAAAAGGATTTCATGCTTGGAGGTTAATTCTGTTTCTCACTCTAAGGATGCTGCCCAGCCTGCTGAGTTTTTTCAGTGCTATCTGCTTGTATTTATGCTTTACATTAATTCTCCTGTTATTTACATTAGCTCTGGAGTGCTCACAGGGTGGAGATCTGATGAGAAGAGATGGTACTGAATTTCCTTCCCTATCAATGGAAGCAGAAAGACCAAAGAGTGGGAATTCTCCTCATGGCTCAGCTAGTAGCAGCAGCTATTTACCACAGCTTTCTGCACAGGACAACCCTTATATCAGGTGAGAATTACAACAGTATCTTGAAGATAAATAATATTTAAAATTATAGCATGAATAGGTCTATTCTGACATTTGTGGAGTGCAAAATATGGTTATGTGAGATAACCTGCACTAAATACACTTGTAAGTGTTCAACATTATTTGCAACTAGTGAGATTTTTTTTCTTGCTCCTTAAATAGGATGGAATGCATTTTTTATTGGCAAAAAGGTATTGTCTTTGCATCCCAGAAAATGATCATTTGGCCCAACACCGTGCTTTTGTTCCACACAAACCTCCCTTTGCCCTTTTATTGTCAAGCTGAAAATAGGGACTTTTACAGATAAGCCCACAGACAAAAAACATAGGAAATGTACAGAGCTACTCTCAAGGTCCTTCTTACATATCTTCAGATTTGCAAACACACTTTTGCTCTTTCTGTAATTTTTCATTCATGAAGAGAAGCTTTGGACCCATGAACACTTTAGTTGCGTGACCATGCTGAGTAACAAGTATAGTTGAGTTGTACGTTGTACAAAATAATGTTGCTGTATAAGTGAATCATATTCTGATCACATTAATATCAATATGAATTTCTTGTCCAATTAATTTGAGATCCCATTGCTTATACCTAATTGACCTTGAGAGTGGTTGTGGTTCTGGAACTGCTGCAGTTATTCTGAAGAAGGTGCTCCCACAGTGCTGTCGTTTAGAGAGTTCAAAGATTTAGATTGCTGATGATGAAGGTCCAGTGATATATTTCCAACTCAGGATAATGTGCGATTTGGAGGGAACTTTCAGGTAGTGATATTCCATGTGTTAGCTGCTCTTGACCTTGGTGGTAGAAGTCGTGGGTTTGGGAGTTGCTTGTCAGACTAGCCTGGGCAAGTAATTGCGGTGCATTTTGCAGGTGATGTACCCTGCAGCGCATTAGTGATGGAGGGAATGAATGTTTAAGGTGGTTGACGGGGTGTCAATCAAATGCAGTACTTTGTCTTGGATGATATTACATTTCTTGACAGTTGTCCAGGCAAATTAATCCATCACTCTTCTGATTTGTACCATGTAGATGATGGAAAGGCTTTGGGACATCAGGAGATGCCACAGTAAAAGCAGCTTCTGACCTACTCTTGTAGACACATTACTTATGTGACTGGTCCAAGTAAATTTCTGGTCAGTGGTGACCCCTGGATATTTGATGGTGGGAGACTAGGCAATGGTAGTCAAGGATAGGTGGTTAACCCTCTCTTATTGAAATGGTTATTGCCAACATTTTTGTGATGTGATTTTCACTGGCCATTTTGCAGCTTATGCTTCATTGTTGTCTG
>JARFYF010000063.1:90903207-90915933 GCA_030265395.1 Rhina ancylostomus
AGATTGGGGAATTTTGATGTTCACTGAGACTTTGTGCCTTATACACAATCTCACTGGAAGCTAATGTCCAGGTACAACAGGCAATTAGGAAGGTGAATAATATGTCAGCCTTTATTGCTGGAGGATTTGAGGACAGGTCTAAAGATCTCTTACTACAATTATGTAGGGTCTTGATGAGATCACCCTGGAGTACTGTGTACGGTTTTGGTCTTTTTATTTAAAAATGAACATATCTGCTATAGAGAGAGATCACCAGACTGATTTCAGGGTTGGCAGGTGTACCACACAAGGAGAGATTGTTAGGGCGAGCCTTCATTCACCAGAGTTCAACAAAATGAGAAGTGACTTCATTTCAACAAAACAAAATACTATAGGACTTAACTGGGTTGATAAGGGGAGGATGTTTCTTTTGGCTGAAATGTGTGGTACTCGGAATCAGAGACTCAAAAGGAAGTGGCATTAAGGAAAGAAATGAGAAGAAATGTCTTCATTCAAGGGGTCATGAATCTTTGTAACTCTTTACCTCAGATGCTTGGGGAGGCTTAATCAGTGAATTAATTCAAAGCAGAGATAGGTATATTTCTGGATGTCAAGGGATATGGCAGTAGTGCAGGAAAAGGGTGTTCAGGAAGATGATTGCGGTGATCTTGATGAATGATGGAGCAGATTTGGAGGGCCAAATACCTAGTCCTGCTCCTATTTCTTATGACTTCATGTTATCAGATTATTAATGTTCATTACTATGTCTATGAAAATGAGTACTCCCCATATAATCATTTCTCTAACTTCCTTGTATGAAATTTAACTTTAATAGAACATAATATCCAAAATGTAATATGATCTCATTCATTTTTTCCTATCGACGAAAATGTTACAGATTAATGCAGTAGCTGGGCTCTAACATATCAAAACCAAGCTGTATTTCTGATTGATGTGCTAATATTTTGGCAAAGTAGTAAGCCAAGGAGCATAATTTTTAAAAAATTCAAGGGATGTGGGCGTTGCAGGCTGAGCCAGCACTTAATTGCTCTCTCCTAATTGACCTGAGTAGGTGGTGGTGAATTGCCTTCTTGAACCATTGCAGTCCTTGAGGTGTGGGTATACCCACAATACTGTTAGGGAGACAGTTCCAGGATTCTGATCCAGAAACAGTGAAGGAACGGTGACGTATTTCCAAGTCAGGATGGTGTGTGCCTTGTAGTCAGAGGTTACACAGAGAGTGGTGGGTGTGTGGAATGCACTGCTGGCAGAGGTTGTGGGGGCAGATACATTAGGGACATTTAAGAGACTGTAAGAGTCTCTTAATATTAGAGCAGGATAAAATGTCGGCACAACATCATGGGCTGAAGGGCTTGTACTGTGCTGTAACGTTCTATGTTCTATTTGGTGAGTCAAACAGCTTAACATGTAAATACTTATCTTTGCACTCAACTCTCTCTGTAACTTTCCTCCACTGCATCTCATCCAATGTAATTGTACCACCGCTCCCCACCTCATGTGCCATCTACCCTAACTACTTACGGTGTTCTGATCCACTTGGTATGACCACTTGTAGTCACTGCATCCAACCAAGTGAAATATTCTGGTTATTTTCATGCAACTTGCCATCAACTTCTGCATACTTTGGGCTTGCTAAAATATTTCTATTTTCCTTCCTTTTTTATGTTCGGTTTCCTTGTGGGACAGCAGTATGTTTTGATGTAATTTAAAATTGCTGAATAGTCCAAGTTTTAATCTTATCGTCTTGAAGCCAAACTGTCTTCCAATTTTTCTCCTTCCACCGCACAAGTGCATTGATTCAAGCTGGGATCCAATTCTACATGCAGTTGGTTTTTCTAATTTTTTTTACATGGAGGCTTAGACAATTAGCATACGGAGCTTTGTACACATGAGGCACTGATAGCCATGATTAACCCAGTCTTCATCTAACATCAATGCACTGTTCAACAAAAATTAGCAACAAGACCTTGGTTGACTATTGCCTGCCTGGCCCAGGAATGCCGAGCCCAATTATAACAACCCAATTCTTATCCTAATTGAAATTGGCAAACACTGCAAAGATCAGAGATCAAACTAGAGACCTTTCTGGCTTTTTGGCTCAATGCCATAACACAGTTCATTTGCACAATGAACTGGAATAGAAAACCCAAGAAATATGGTGATATGGCCTCATGAGTCTGCTCCATTATTCAGTAAAATCAAGGCTGATCTTCCATATCAATCCTTTGTTCCTCTTTTTTTTCTCTCTGTCCCTCAATGCCTTTGCCATCTATTGATCTCAGTCTTAAATGTGCTCAACAATAGACAGTTAAGGTAATAATTCCAAAAAAATCTCAAACTAACGAGTGAAGGAATTCTTCATCTTATTCCTAAATGACCCCTTATGCTAAAACCATGACAGACTCTCAGCACCCAAACTGTCAAGGTCTCTTGGAATTTTAAATGTTTGAAGAGAATATAGGACCATTTTATGCAGTCTCTTCTCATGCGAAGAGCCTCTCATCCCATTTGCTGATCTGAAGAACCCCTTAAAGAGCAAATACATCTTTGCTCAGGTGAGGGGGGACCAAAAAATACATGCAATGCTCCAGCTACCAAAGCCCTATATAATTGGAGCAAGACTTCCATACTCCAATATCCTTGCAATAAAAGTCAACGTATCATTTACTGGCAAGTCGTGTGCAAAAGTACACTCACATTTCTATGTAAACTAACATGATATACTCGGTCACTTTTTTAAAAAAAATTGTTTATCCAGCCAAATGGTTAATTTCACATTTCTACATTATACTCCACCTCCCGTTTTCTTACTCAATTAATCTGTACGCACCATTTTTCTGGCGTTTTGTGTCTGCCTCACAGCTTACTTTTTAAAGTAGCTTTGTATCAGCAGCAAAACTAGATACACTGCACTCAGTCTCCTCCCCCACGTTTATCAATAGAGGCTGTAAATAGCTGAGGCCCAAGCACTAGTCCTTGCAGCATTCCGGTACTTAGCAGCAGCCAACCCATTTATTCCTACTGTTTTTTGTCTCAATCCAAATGAATGTATTACTCCAATCCCATGAACCCCAACCTTATGGGGCATTTCATCAAATGCTTTTTGGACAAAAATATACAAATTAAATATACAAATATATGATTAGTTCTCTCCATATATCCTGTTTTCTAGCCTCTCAACATTTAACCTGTCAAGATCTCTTAAAGCCTGGGCTTTCGGCCACCAGGTTAGAAGATATGGCAGCTTTAGTCCAAATAAATTTCTGGTAGCACTTCTTTACTAAATGAAAGGGGGATAGGGAAGACTCTGAACTAAATTTGCAGAAATAAATCATGAAAAACTGTAGACTTTGGCTGATGGGAACGGGCAAAGAACATTACATTTATTTTCAATTGTAACGCACTTTATCAAAGTAGTTTAAGAAAAGTAAGTCAGAATGGTGGAGCAACAAATTAAACAGGCGAGCAAACACATACCACTGCTGAGAATGGTTGAAGCCTCCCCATTTCGTACATCTGTGTCACACTGTCACCCATAATCAAAGGGATGTGGTTACTATGTTTCAATTTCTTTGTACAACTATACCAACAAGTGTGACGGTGTGGAGTTTTTAATTTAGACTGCCTGATCCACTGATTATTCCAATTCCAAGGAACTTCTGTGTATCTAATGAAACACTGAAGGATTTCATATAATGGTGATGCCAATCTCCAATTTACTGGGGAAGATTGCCTTGTCAAAACAAAAGGTGTAATATGGCTGAGGTCGGGCAATGGTTTTGGTTATCTGAATTGTCAAAGGAAGGTTGACAAACTGAGGGTTCATTCTTGTGAAGGGGAAGTACAAAAAATAGAAATATTCTTTGATGTACCTGAATAACAGTAATTCCTAATTTTCAAAAATGAGCATAGTCTAAGGTCACAGTTTAACTTAATAAAAATTCACATCATAGACCTGCTGCTTCACAATGACCCTTTTCTTTGAGAATCTGTCATATCTATACAGAAGGCAACAAATGTATTCACTTGAAACTGGATTGTTGTGGAAGACTGCTTCAGGCTTGGTTGTAATGAACTCCCTTATCCACACTGTCTATGCCCACAGATGGGATATGGCCAAGGTACCAAAGGATGATTGGAACACATGGAAATGTATCTCTTCGTAGATCAGTGTCTTCAACGGTGGAACACAGAAAATTAGAGGTCAGAACCAAAAAAAAGGGCTTTTGGAACTTCATGCTCAGTGTAAATTCAACATCTGCTGACAGGAAAAGTCTAGTACTAACTTCTACCATCACCCCAGCCATCTTTTCCCATCCACCATGATGAGTGAAGCATCATAATCTGACACTCCTTCCTCAATTCCACCTCTGCTTGCAAATCTGGTAATGGTACTTCAAGTACATTTTAATCTGAAAAAGCTTCTGTGAAAAGGTAATTTCTTTATCCTAATAAATTAATTAAAATATTTTAATTGAACAAAATGCAGTATTTTCATTTTTGCAGTTTTATAATTGTTACAGGAACAGTTGATCTACTCAAAATGTTGATGTTATATACATCAATTTATATTTAACTGCTTGTCAAATGAAGGAAAGGATTTCTATAAATAAAATATATTTCCATTAAAAATTATAACCCCAGAGCACACAGACGTGCAATTTAAAACTTTTAAATTTAAATAGGAAAAATAATAATGCATAATATGAATATGCAGATATTACATAAATAATTATTAAATTTTCTCTCCAATAAAGTAACAAAGGGAAATAATTTATACAAATAATTATTTTAATTGGAGAGTTATAACTTAAGATATTTGATTAAAATCAAATTAACAAATTCTAGTTGTTGACTATATACTACTTAGTGCTAATAAAAGGTACAAACAACTGGATGCTGTACTTCAAATTGTTGTTTCAGCAAATTAGGCTGTAAATTTCTGAAAATTAACATTTTGTTCTGAATGATGCACTGGGGATTGCAATCTGGTCTTATCTTCAGTCCCAGTCAACTGGCGTTCCAGAAAGAGTGTGCAGCATCATCAGAGCATCCATTTGATAGGATTCTACTGCTGGACCTAATCAATCTCTAGAATACTGTGGCTGCACCGTGCAACAAAGCTAAAATAGATTTACAAATGGGGTTTTAGGGGGATAAGCTCCTTCACAGGATTACATATTGATTTTAAATATAAAAAAGCTTATCATATAAACCGTAACTACAAAAATAGTGAACCTATGCATAAATCCTTTTAGAAGAGCTTTCACTTCAAACTACAAACTGAGGGTGAATAAAGCAGTGCAAAATCCAAAGTAAGATCCATTTCGTGGGTTAACAATATAAACAGAATGTTTTAGAGACCGTCCTTGGGCCATGTATAAAACAAAACATGAGCAGGTACTCAAAACCAACAGCAGGTATTTATTTGATGTCCAGAACGGCAAAAACATACGCTAACAATGCCTTGATGTAAGAAATAGGCAGATATTACCTTTTCAATTGTGACAGCTTTAAAATATCCTCCAAATACCATGCTCATTTTATGTGTTGAAGTGCAATCAGTAGAATATTTTAACTCGGAACAAATACAGCATTCAACTTTTATTTCAATCCAGATGCTTTAAAATCCTGACTGGATACTAAATTTGCAATTAGATGACTGCTGCCAGCAAAAACTGATCTACAATTAAAATGCCTACAAGCCCATGTACAGGGATTTTTATAGACTCCATTACACATATTCCCTTAGTTTTACATAAGGTAGTTTAATTACATAGACCGAGTTATTTCAAATTCATTCAATAGCTACAAAATGGCTTACATTTCCTCCAAAACTACAAGGGGGAAAGACAGTAACAAAGAACTTATTGCTGACGGATAAATAAAGTGAACTACCTGTATGTAGATAGACCATTGTAGATATTTCAGTGTTTTTATCTATGTGATGTGTCATTTACAACATCTGGGTGAAAAATATCAGTTTAAAATTATTAAAAGTATATTTTTCAGTCAAACCCCTGTACTGAACTAGCCTACTAAATGAGAAATAGAGAAAATAGGGCAACCTGATCTCTTAGCAAACTACCTCAATCTTAAAAACATTTGATGAATTTTAGTTAGTTCAGTTAAATATTTTATGTTGTTACCGAAATGTGGGAGCTTGGACGTCAACAGTACTTAGCAAATTTCTGATGTAATATATTTGGAAATTCCAATCTCAAGACTCCAGAGGGCTGAAACTCTATGCAGCAATGCCACTTGCAATTGGATCAAATTTATAAAAGTGATTGGGT
Source organism: Rhina ancylostomus (assembly GCA_030265395.1). Lineage (NCBI taxonomy): Eukaryota > Metazoa > Chordata > Chondrichthyes > Rhinopristiformes > Rhinidae > Rhina > Rhina ancylostomus. The sequence continues at coordinate 90,909,504 of JARFYF010000063.1, forward strand.
ATCACATTTAACCTTATTCTGTCTACAGCTTGCTTTGTTTGATAGGCCTAGTGACCTTGTCAAACCCACAAGCTGAATGGCAATGTATATTTCAGCACAAGTGCCCAAGTTTCCAGCATAGTATCTCAACTGCTGTGGCAAACAAAGTATACTGACCTTTGAGAGATTACTTTGCATCCACAGAACTGCCTTGTGAAGTTGTCAAAGAAAAACTTTCCACACATAACTAACACAATGGTCAGCAAATGTACAAGAAAGTACTCCGATACTACGGACATCAATAGGTCAAGAAGAGATTGATAAACTGCCTTCTCATGCTATCAATGAGTTCTGCACAGACTACTGAACTGTCTACTCAACTCTGTCATCAACAGACCAAGAAATCAGCATAACTGTCTGGTAAACACTGATATGAATGGGACCAATGAATGCACAACTCTTTTTCACTGTCATGTCATCTGTGGTTACAGCACTATCTAAAGAACTGGAAAGCCCTTGGGACTGAAATTAGTAAGACTGATAATTACATATTTGCTACTATGAACATTATTTCTCTTTGCTTGTAAGCATTTAGCCAAAATGATATACCCAGAAGACTCTCAAAAGGAGCAGACACTACAGATTTCTTTAATATTCAAGAATTTTTTTTAAATATCAGAAAATGTATGGTGCATGTATTAAATTAATTAGATTTTTTTAAAAAATTGCCTTTGGATAAAATAAAAAGTTTAGCAAGCTCAATTATTCAGATCAGAAATTGCCTAAATACATGCTATAGAATGTCAGTATAATATTGTTTATACAGCTTGAGGCAGCATGATTTGAACTGTCATCCCTTAGGAGCTAATAAATTATGTGCCCAATTCATGCACCATCAGTTTTTCCAGGCTAAATCCAGGCAGAGATTTGGATCATACAGTTTATGGTACCCTGATGTTAATCTCTGAATTTCAGTCCAGAAATACAAGAAGTGATGTGGGAGTTTTTACTCTTATCTCTGATTACAGCCAATAACAACTAATTGTTTATTCTGGGTGCTTTGAGCTGCATCCATTGAAAATTCACAACAAATGCAAATTTGTAGCTATAGTGAAGTTTAATGTGTGCATTTATTTCTGTTACAAACCACATCACATGAGAATAAAAGTGAAAGTAGTGATTCAAATTGCACTCACTTCTTTAGTATTTTGCAATCTGTACTAAAGTTACACCATTATTTGCAGAACAGATTGACAAGAGTCATTAACAGCAGCATTCAGAATCATACAAATGGAAAATTACAGCATGAAAGGAGGCCATTTGGTCCATTGAGTCCATGCTGGTCAAACACAGATGAGGTTAATTTCACTTCCCTGCTCTTGGCCCACAGCCCTGGGGATTATGACTCTTCAGGTGCCCATGCAGGTTCCTTTTTTAAATGCAATGTGCCTTTGTGTCTCCAATACTCTGTCAGGCAGTTCCAGATCCCAACCACTTGTTGAGTGAATTCATTTTTTTTTCTCTCAACTTCCCTCAATCCTTCTACTAATGTTCTTAAATGTATCCCTTCTACTTTCTGACCTCTCTCTTCAGCAAATTAGGTCAATTTTTTAATCTGTCTAGGCCACATTTTTATACACCTCAATTAAATCCACTTGTTACAAAGAAAACAATCCCAGGTCACCTAATCAGACCACTGATAGCCTCCTTTAGCTGAGAACCTTCCTCCTTACTATCAATCACACTGCAAACTTCTTAATCGTGGCCTATACATTTAACTTCAAATTATTTATATATATTATGAATAGCAAGGGGGCTCAGACCAAACTCTATAGAACCCTATTGCATATAGCCCTGCAGTCACAAAAATTCCTGTCTGCAATTATTTTTTGAGTTCTGGCAAAAAAGTAAATTTTTTAATCCATCTCGCTGTTTTCCCTTGTATTCCATGAACTTTTAATTTCTAGATTATTCTGTCAAAGACCTGAGTCTGCTCTACAGAGACCATATATGCTTTAGATCAAATGCTCGATGTTCATTGACTCTGCTACATTTCCTCTGAAAATTCTATTTACATGGGCTTGACTTGCTTAACTATCCATGTACACTGCTCGATTGACCTGTGCCTCTTTAAGTGCTCACTTATGCATTATGCAGTTTCTCAGAACTTTTTCCATCTATATGCCCGCTAACCATGTCACTACGACTGGCCTGTAGTTACTTAGTCTATACCCTTCTCCCCTTTTAAACAATAGCAACACCTCAAGACCATCATTTTTCCAGCATCATGCTTAAGCCAATGAGCATGGGACAGTTTTATTCAGAGATTGTGTTATTTCCTTTCTTCCTTTATAGGAGCCTGGGTTACATCTTATATGACACTGATTATTCACCCACTTTTAACAATGTCAGTGTGCTTATTATGTCCTCTTTCTTTGTTATTTCCAGCACTTTGCATTCATGTTTCCTAATGTGAAGATCGATGTAAAGTATTCTTCAGAACTTTAGACATATTCTACCTCTACTATGTGTCATTGTTTCCTTCCTCTTCCATGTATTGAGAATGCATCATAAGGTTTTCCCTAATTTTTTTTTCATGCAGATTCTTTGCTTTCCTCATTTAAAAAAAATTTCATCCCTGCACCTTCTGAGATCTTGGCACTTGTCATAAGCTTCCCTTTTTTTGTGTTACTTTTCTCTCTGCGATCCTTGACATCCATGGGGATCGACAACTGGAAACTCGAGCCCAACCCCCCACCTTCATTTAATGGGAATGTACTTGGACTTCCACAATCTCCTTCTTGAATTCCCCCTGCTGGTTTGACATTACTTAACTTTACATCTGCTAAATCATATCTCAGCCTAGTAAAATTGGTCTTGCTCCAATTTATATACTTCACTCAAAAAAAAAGGAAATGCAGATGTTGGAAATTTGAAATATAAACATAAAATGTTATAAGTAGTCAACAGTTCAGGCAGCATCTATGGGCTGTGAAGTGGAGTTAACTGGTGAAAGGTCATTGATCTGAAATGTTAACACTGTTCCTCTCTCCATGGACGTTGTCTGACCTGCTGATTATTTCTTTTTTTATTTTATAGCTTTTACTCCTTGTCCATCTATTTCCTTTTCCCTAACCATGCTGAATCTAACTGTAAGATGATCACCACCTCCGACATGTCTTCCCTCTTCCACCTTTTCCACTTGCCCAGCTTCATTCCCCCAAAACAAATTCTGGTACAGTTGTTCTTCTAGGTGGGCTCCCAATGTATGGATTTTTAAAAAAGCTCTCTTGAATCTACTTTGTGAATTCTGTGCTTCTTTCCTCTGACTCTGGTGGCATTCCAACTAATTGTGAAATTCCCCGTCACTGCCTTGTTATTTTTGCATTTCTCAGAAATAAGTACTTAAAGTTAGATAGTGGCCAACAGAATATATATGTTATTTATTTGACAGGCAAAAGACACTAAATTTGAACCAGTTTCAGGTGACATATTTTTGGGAAAAGGTATCTTTTGCAATTTACGTTTCATTCCCCCAAAAGCAGGTCAAAAAAGAACCCTTCCGTTTGGATTGACAAAAACATATTGTTCTGCATGAATTAACCTGAATTAGTTAGCAATGTGAACAATGAAATCCAAATGACCCAACCACAGTTTAATTCCAGTCTAAATATATGCCAGTAGCAGAATCCATGAAATAAATTAGAATTGATTTGTAATGGCTCAGGTATCTTATCAGGTGAAGAAAGATATAACTGTGCCTTGTCAAAGGCTAACAAGGTCAATATGTAACAGCAAAATCAATCTGCATTCATTGCAATTGTTTTATTTTGCAATGTCACAGTTACTACCAGATGCTGCTTGGTTGAGGAAAAGAAGATTTTCCAAAATTTTCAAATACATTTTTCATCCTCAAGTTATTGATAATCTTAAGCTGTTAGAAAGTAAAAGCAACTATAATGAATGTTGACAATATGAGCATCTAAAAGTTCAATTATTCACAGAATTTGGTTTTATGATTTCCAAATACATTTTGTTATGGTTTTCATTTCTAAATACATTTCTAAGTCTTAGGACTTGCATGTTCTTTTAAAATCAGATATAATGTTTGGGTTGATGAACACGCATTCAGCTCTGAAGAACTTATGAATAATGAGCTTGTACAAATTACACAGGTGATGTCGATTTTGGAAAGGTAAAATGTTAATAACCTTGGAACTTGATAAATAACCACACATCACTTACCTTCTATTGCAAGCATAGCTCGTAGTTCTCTATTTAGCAGCTCAAAGCGTCTTTCAAGATCGTGTTCTTTTTCCCTAGGCAAGTCAAAAAAAGTTCATCAATACAACAATTAACAAATCATTACTGACTCAAAGCAATCTTTAAGATATATTGATTACCAGGACTGACCATTGTCTTCTCTCAAACCTTTAATCTACTCCAAATGAGTGATACACAAACCTTCATTGATAGTGTTCTAATTATGCTGAATTTAAAAATAGTATGTTAAACAACATTCAGTATGAAATCATTTGTATTGGTGGAGATTCTATTCAATTACATGGATACAGGACATGATGAGATTTAACATTTTTCCTGACTATACACTAGACAAGGTTTTGATAAATGGATGTCAGAAACACACTGGGCTCCCATTTTGAAACCAGGGGAAGTAAAGTAGGGAAACCTAAGAATATCAGGTAGCAAGGATTACGACATGACAAGGCTTGGGTTATAGAATTCTGATGATTGTATGATAAATGAAAGATTCCAGAGAAGTGCATTACACAGCAGTCCAGGGAAAAATGAGTTGCAGCAGGAGTTGCAGATGAAGAGAGTCTTCATTTCAACACAATTGGAATGTCAGGAAACTTGCATGGGTGTGTGCCTGGATTTTTGAAATAAATATGAAAGTTAAAAGGAGCTTCAGTAAACAAACCCTTTTAATTTTGTTTCATGAGCTTGAGAGTATTCTCAGTTTGTGAACAAAATGCAAATCTTTGATGAAGATGGGAATATATTGAGTAAAGTAGCCAATGGCACCACCAGCAACTTTTAGTCAATTCTTTAAGGAAGACTGGGCCACTGCAAAGTGACGAGCAACAGCAAAGAAAGAACTTTCTTTCCATATTTCCTTACAACGTAGGAGAAGGCCATTTGGCCCATATTTGTATCCTCGCCAACTTACTCGATACAGACACATCTGTCCATTATAGCAATGGTAGAAGTGACCATTGCATGGTGGGAACAAAATAGGTATCATCTCTACAATGAGGATAATTCCATCACACTGTTGCAAAAAGCCACACAAATTAGATCAATAAGGGCAGATCCAGAAGCACTAAACATGACACCAAGAGCCAATAAGGGAAAGGGCTGAAAGGATGTTGAGGTTCTCCCACAGAAGTTCAAAATACCTTTATTTTCTCTTCACTTTTACATACAAGTGAAGGGCCAATTCTTTACTGGGGCAATCCAAAATGAATGAAGACCCACAGACCTTGGTTTTCCAAGCATTTAGAAGAATTATGAAATATCAGAGCTTGTGGAGCCAGAATCTCCCCACTATTAATGCCAGTTTGCACTGGTCCTAACTACATCCAAACAACAACACACCAATCAACCCTGATGCACTGTGATACATTTGTTAATTAGTAATTACAACAAGAATTTCATAAATCAAAATTCTGGACTATAAATGACATGAAATTAAATAAATTTTTCACGTGTACAGTTGCATATTGCTTGGTGCTTCTGCTTTGAGGCTCTACAGAAAATAATTAGTTTGCAGACAAAGTTAATTTTCACTCATCCCTTTCATGTAATTTAACAAAATTAGGACATTTTGAAGCCTAGTATTATGATTTACCCATGGTGATACTTTAAAAATGTCATGCAGAGTAAACTGCATGCCACATTTTTGTTAAGTTGAGAGGTGTGACCATAATATCATTAGTTGTGACCATAATGTCATTAGTTCCAAGTTACTTATGGATAAGGACAGGTCTGGTCCTCGAGTTGAGGTTCTAAATTGCAGAAAGGCCTTTTATGTGGAAATGAGAAAGGATCTAGGAAGAGTGGATTGGGATGAGTTGTTTTCTGGCAAGGATGTGTTCAGTCAGTGGAAGGCCTTCAAAGGTGAAATTTTGAGTGCAGAATTTGCATATTCCTGCCAGGAATAAAGGCAAAGTTAACAAGCACAGGGAACCTTGGTTTTCAAAAGATATTGGCGCTCTGCTTAAAAAGAGGTGTATAGCCAACTAAGAACAAATGAGATACTTGAAGAGTACAGCAAATTTAAGAAAATACTAAAGGAAATCAAGAAGGCAAAAAGATGACATGAGGCTGCTCTGGCAGATAACATGAAGGTAAACCTGAAGGGTTTCTACAAGTATATTAAGAGTAAAAGGATAGTAAGGGACAAAATTGGTCCCCTAGAAGATCAGAG
>JARFYF010000063.1:90937714-90948351 GCA_030265395.1 Rhina ancylostomus
TTCATTCACTCTTTACCAGCTTCCCTTGTAGGAGAACTATAAGTGGAACCAAAGGTGTCATTGATATTATGAAGTGGAAATTAATCAGAAATTTTTCTCATATTTCCGCTGTCACACTAATTTACTTTTGTATAAATTTTACCCAGTTAAAAAGTTCATAGCTAACCCCCTGTTGCAGCCTTTTTAGTTTAGAATATTCAATGAGCAAGTCAACTGAAAAGCATCAAGACTGAACACAAAAAGTGTTCGAAATTCTCATTTAGTCGTCTTTATTTTGCTAGCGCCATGTGGTCCTTGAAGATGTAGAAAACACGGGAAGCCGAGTAAAGATCAGAGCTGGCTCATTAGCATTCTGACAAAATTGGAGCGGCGGAGATGTATAGTTTGCCTAGTTTGCCGTTTTGAAAGCTGCCGGTGGTAAGCTCTCTACTTCATTGTGCCTTTGTCTTTTTGGGGTTTTCAACGCAGCAGGGTGTTTGTTAGCTCTGGTTTACACACTGCATTATGGGAGGCTTTTCCTGCAAATTCAATCTATAGGTGTCTTCTCTGTTAAACTTTAAACAAGTCTCTGAATTAGCAGCATCTGCATTAAGTACTATTTTAAACAGCAAATGATTGATTTTTTTGGAAAACTGAAGAGAATTCAAAGATTGATATATTGAACAAGAAAAGGATTAAGAAAATCTCATCACATATTGATTTTCCCTCAATTGAAATTTGACTGGAACACTTTTCAGAAACAAAGCATTCTTTAAATTACTCAACATTTTGTGAAGAATAGAAATGAATGTTTAAGTCCAAACTATATACCTCCAATAATCAGGCAGGAATTGAAAACAAAGAGTTCCCATGTTGATGATTCAAATCTAAAATGGGTGTTTTTTTGATAAACAAAACATCTTCAATAGTGCTGTCATGAAAAACTTTTCAAAATAGTAATGAAATGGATGGAGGTTTTGTTGAATGAATTTATCTGCTAAACCCCTGCAGTTGCCCTCCTGTCTTGGATGATGACCTGCAAGAATGTCAACAGCTCATTGCCCAGAGAACTGGAAGGAGTCACCAAGCAAGCCATAATCTGCTCATTCTCAAAGCACGGTTTCAAAGTTACATTTCTCAAGCTGTTTAAAAGGACTTTCTCTTCTTCACTGCCAGGACTCAGAAATGTTACTGTACCCAACTTATTGAAAGCCAAGTAATGCTCATCACTCTAATACTAACTTCTAATCACAGAATTTAGAAAATAGCAACAGGTTTTTAAAGAAAGGATAGTTTTGTCTTTAACAGTAGATACCTAGGAAAATACAAAAATAAGAAAACTATAAAAAGAAATGCCTCAGATAACGTTGTTAAAATACACGTTCTTGTTTCATTTGCTCTTTTTATGGACACAAGGGAAAGATGTTTCAGAAACTATCAAGAACAAATTAATAATTGATTTTTGAGCTTTGATGGCTTAAAATGCATTTCTTTTCTGGCTGTGCCATTTGAATGTTCTCCTGTAAATGGGGTCTTGACGAGCGAGGCCACCCAGCTGAAAACAACTGATGCAAAACTCAGAAGTAATCTCCCTGTTTAGCTCAGTACCATGGATAGCCTTAACACTACCTCTATTATTTGATGGATTTAGGCAAATTTTAATTTATTTGTTGGCTTCTATCTTCAACACACTTGCCATTTTGAGAACCTCAAAACCCAATTCCCATGCAAATACTTTTGCTTATAGCTACAATTCAATGTTTCAGCTAGCCCTGTGAGTGAGCCACAATTTTGAAGTCCTTCAAAGCCTATTTAACAGAAATAATGTATTAGAATCCCACACATATTGTTTACTCAATTCACTTCTATATTATGGCATTTTGTCAAACACTTTTCAAAAGATGGAGACTAAACTATTAGATTAATAAAACTGGATTAAGGGAAAATGTAATTTAAAAGCACCCTTGATAAACCATGTAAAGAAACCAAAGGAAACTTAATGACACTTAGAATTTTAATTTTCTTGACAATTTTAACTACCTGTTCTTAAAAGTTTAAAAATACATTTAATTAAGACTGAGATAACCATTTAGAGGCTTGGCTCTAAGTATTCAAAATAATCATTTTCCTGTTTTCATTGCTCCAACATTTGAAAGCAAATCAACTCACAGCCATTGATACTCATTCGAGCTACAACTTCAGCAAACACTACGCATCTCAAGTGAGAAACACCAGGAGAAGTCTTCCACAAAAGAAACGTGAATTGTCTGTTGACAGTCCTAATTTTCTTTGCATAATTCTCTCCACCTCTCCCATTAACTACTGACTGCTCCCTCTCCAGGATACGTAGTTAAATTTACCAAGTACATTACCCAGTAAATGTTTTAAATATTTGCATATGAACCAAGTTCCCTGAATCAGTAATATGCATCTGAAAGGAAGGAATGGCATAGCTCAAGGTTGACCAAACTGTAAAGTAGTTTTTAACATTTTTGCTGGAATTAAAACTTGTGATGCAATTCCCTCATTTTAGTTGCAATGATTAAATGATAATTTCTTAGGACAGTAAAAATTATGAGAGGACCAATTAAGAAGCAGCAAGTACTTGCTCCAGCCATGCAATTTTTATACAGCTAGGACCTGACTGCCACTGATACAACAATCATTGATATCGGTTTAGTTAACATATGACTCAATGAAAAAAAAACTATGATAAGAAATTCTGTTTTGAAGGGAACTAATAATCTATTATGTTAATATTGGTTGGATCTTGAAAAAAAACAATTACATGGAAAATAATGGATACAAAGAATGATTATAAGGCAGTAATCTCATCAAGGTGTTCAGATAACATCAAAATTGCAAGAGCTCTGAAAGCAGTCGCCTGAACTCTTGAGATTAAATTGCAGCCTTGAAATCCCTCCTGTGTACTTTTTCTCTAAAGTATATTGGGGAGCTTGAGGTCAAACCATTTTCAACCCTTTTTGGTTGTGGTGTCATGGAGGATACAAGTAACTAATATATTCCATATAGTTAATGCCTGGTGTCATACACACTGAAAGCTTAATGACTGTGGCATAACAATTTAAAACTTGAGATGTGATTGAGGAAAGAAGGAACTGCAAATTCTCTCTTCATGATAGTTCACAATTACTGGGAAATAAATTTAATGCTGATTTTGTCTAATTTCATTTTATTTAACTGTAGTATTCTGGCTTAATATCAATGGACAGTTTTAATTTTTCAAGCTCGTGTTTTCCTCAAGAACCTTACACCCAAGTCATGACTTCACCTCTTAAACACATAAAGCACTAACGTGTCGTTATGTTGATACACCAGAACCAAGCAATCAAATTGCACCTTTCAGAAGACATTTCGCATTACAAAAGCCCAGCCATCAGCACATCCCAAACTCCCATGTATGCCATTATTTTCAAATGTCAAACACAGTTTTCCTGATCCGGACTCACAAGACTGCTTTCTTGAATACCAGTGTCATTCAGGCCATTCTTGTTCCCCATAGTTGATTGAAATTGACAGGGCAGGTTGAGAAAGTGGTTAAAAAAGACAATGGAAGGCTAAGAGTACAACTGCAAGGAAGTAATGTTGTACCTTTACAAAACTCTGGTCCAGCCACTCCTAAGAATATTATGTCCCATTCTGGGGCCACCACTTAAGATTTGAAGGCTTGAGATAGAGCGCAGGAATAATTTACCAAAATGAATCCAGGGATGAGAAACTTTAATTTTGTGCAGAGACTGAAGAAGCTTTGTTGATTTTCTTGGAACAGAAGAGCTTCTGAGGAGATATGATTGAGTATTTAAACTCATGAAAAGCATAAACAGAAAAGAATGAAAGAAACTGCTCCAACTGGTGTAGGGGTCAGGAACTAGGAGACAAAGTGGCAAAAGAACTAGAAGTGGCATGAAGAAATTTCTCTATTTTGTTTTTACACAGCAAGTGGTTTGGGTCTAGAATGCAATGCCAAGGGTACTAGTGCAGGCAGATTCAATAAAAACATTCTAAAGGGAGCTGGATAAGTAAATGAAAGGAAGGAATTTGTAGGATTATGAGTAGATTTGGCAAGGGGAGGTACTGGGATTAGTTGGACATAGTTGTCCTTATATAAAGTCAGTATATAATCAATGGACTGAATAGCCTTCTTCTTTGCTCTAATCATGCTGGTGATTCTGTGAGTTAAACTCAAATCTGTTGTTCTTGTTCTGATGGGTGCTCCTTAAATACTGCACTCTTACTGTCCCTACCTCAGAATCACTCACCATTTCAGTCGTAGCCTTTGATGATTGTTCTTCCTGGTATTCAAAGTAATAGCATATTTGTTTCAATAGAAAGATGTATTCCAAATCTGCATAATTATTGATGTCTTAAAACATGGATTGTAAAATAATAAAACATTTAATTTAGCAGAAGTAAACACATTCTAAGGATTGCAAAAATAAGATCATCACTGAGAACAAAAGTAAACTGAATACTGTGAGCCAAATAGAAAATTTAAAATAACATAAAAACCAACTATTTATGCATGGAGGACAATAGCAGATTATGTTAAATATTTTTGCCCAAAATACAATGGGCAATCAACTCTTATTAAAATGTAATTCCAAATATATCTCCTGACATTTTGACAATTTTAATCCTTTCAAATTTTTAATCTTTTTATAATTGTAAGATTTCATAACAGAGAACTTTGTAAATCATACTTTTCTCTAACTTAATTCACAACAACATGGACCAAGATCTGCAAGCAAACCAAACTGTTTTGATCTTGGAAACCTTCTCTTAAGAATGTTAATCTGGTGGATCACATGCTGGCACAACATGGCATGTACATTCGCTTACTCAGTATAACAATGAAAAGTACAGGTTCATTAAAATATTTTTAATAAGCATTTTTCTTGGTAGCACTTTGTTGCGATGAAAATCCTTGAGAACTCAAATTAATTTCTGTTTTGAAAAAATTTTGAAATTTCTCTCAAAACTTTTGTAGATGCAATGCATCTCTAAATTTGATGACAATGCCTTCAGCATCCCTTCCACTAATCTTCTACAATCCCTTTTCATCTGATTGTTAAAGAATGTTTGAAGCCTGACACCATGTCTAAGTTGCCTACACATTTGGGGGATGGGAAAGCTTTTCCCTGTTACATTATTTAACTTGATTCAGAATCTGAGTCAGGGGTTAAATTCAAATTTAAGTTTTTTAATATTTTGTCATAAAATGTTTTAAATTCAAACTTTACAGCAAAAGACCTGGGATTAGAACAACAACCACACAACTCCAATCTTATTTGGAAAACTAGGCTGCAGAATTGTCAATAATCATCTGTAACAAAACGTGTAAATAAAGTTCTTTCACATTAAACCTTGAAGTATTATTACAAAGAGATCAAGTGAACAATTGTCATTTATTAATATATTAAAATGCTAAGTAGTCAAAATGATAATACATATGCAAAGTTTTAAATGAATCACAAATCCTACCATAATGATGACAATCCAGCCTGGAAAATACCGTGTGATGTAACAAACCAGGGTTGGAAAGAGGTGAAAGACTTATTTGCTCTGAATTTAAGAATAAATCTCGGTTCCTGAAGGTATGTTAGTTCGCAACATAAGTTCAATGTTGGAGCCTACTGGAATGAATCTGGCCAAGAATGAAAAAAAAATGGTGTGTACAGAGAGCTTAAAGCCGGTCCTGCGTCAAGACAGAGCGAATATAGTTGCCAGCCAAGAAACAAACTGAAAAACTCAAGCTTTGCAGCAGTATCTGTCCTGATTTTTAAAATGTAAAAGTGCAGACAAATGCAGCATGATCACCACAGACATCATGGGCAGCTTCCAACAGAACTCAGAGGGTATTATGCTCAGAACACTTTTTCTTCCCTTACTGCTGAAAGATTATACTGGTTATCCCATTAAAGTTGGTAAAATGCCATTCTTATGTCTTAAAGCTGTAGCATTTGAGGTCAAGAAGTGTATGCTGCTTCTTACAAGGCTAGTGTGGATGTAATCTTCCCAAAGTTACAATAATTAATGTTAAGCTTCTTTAGCAATACGTTTCTGAAAGAACTTGCCTGATAATATACTTAGAGCCTGTCTATGCTGTTTGTATTTCTAAGCAGGAAACATTTTTATGCGCCTCACGTACTTTGGTTTAAATCTTCAGTCAGACTACGATGAGAATGAGTGTTTCCTTGGGTTATGAGAGAAATAAAACAAAATTCATACCAGCCAATTAAAATGTATGGCAAACAAGATGTAACTATTAATTCTAGAACACTTGGAGAACTGGTGTGAAAGTAGTCTTCAAAACAATTGCATAGTGAAATATTTATCAATTTATTTGCAAAATTTAATGTGACATGAAGTAAATATATGGGGATATGATGATACATATCACATAAGAGACGACAAGGGCCAGCTGGCATTCACACTATGTGTTCATATAAGATTTTAAAGAAACAATATTTCTTTTGAATTCTCTTTCATTTACTTTCCCTGGATCTCCAGACATAGGCCAATGGGAGGAGAGTGGAAAATACTGAATGCTATCTCATTTAAATAGTGATGACATCACATAAAGTAATTCTACTTTTGTTGGATTTCTTAATACATACCTGATTACTTTGTCAAAATAATGTCTCTGGAAGGATGAACGGATCTCCTATTGGTGAAAACATCCACAATGTCAATCCCCCTGAGATTCTTATATGTTTGAATAAGGACACCCCTCATGCTGTCCATTGTACAATAAAACTTCAATAATACAGCATGCTTGGGACTTTGGTGGTGCTGGATTGGTGGATTTTCATTAATTCCCCAACAGACTTTAAATTAGTTTATTTAAAAAAAAGATAAATTCTCCATCAAACTCAGGAAGCATGGGAACTGGGGACCTGGAGAGCCTCAGGAGAGTATGGGAACCGCAGGGAGTGCAGGCCCTGGTGAGACTCAGCGGAGTGTGGAAACATTAATTGGTGAGCCAGGTGACAAACCATTCTGATTTTCAACTGGTTGTATAGTGGATTATTGGAGTTTTACTGTATTCAGAGTTTCACTGTAAATATGCTTTAGGTTGCAGATGCAGTGATCTTGCAGCATGCATTTGGCATTGATAACAAGTTATTTATTGTGAAATCCGTCACTTGTTCATGAATTTAAATAGTTATTTCTCTATCTCTCTTAAACTATAGAATTTAAAAGATTATCCTGGATTATGGCTGGGTGCAGCATGTTATGAGTGGCTTCAAAAGCTCAAAAGGTGAAAGGAAGGAGTTTTAAAGGGGATCCGAGGGGTAAGTTTTTTTCTACACAAAGAGTGGTTGATTTCCAGAATGTGCTGCCAGAAAAGATGGTGGATTCAGATACAATTACCATGTTTGAAGCATTTAGACAGATGCATAAATAGGCAAGACTCAGAAAGATAGGGTCCATTGGGCAAATGGTATTGGTGTAGATGGGCATAAGGTCATCATGGATGTGGTGGCTCGAAGGGGCTGTCTCTGTGCTGAACCACCATGATTCTGATATATTAGTTAATACCTTGTGCGGTCTTCTGTTTAGCATCAGGTTAGAGTGGTGGGTTTTGTCAGACTTGGGTTACGACTATTTAGGGCACAGCAAAAGGTCATTCAATGAGTCAGTTGAAAATGAGCTATCCAGCCTAATCCCACCTCCCAGATCTTGGTATAAACCTTGATGTTACAGCACATCAACTGCTCATTCAAATACAATGTGGGTTTCTGCCTTTTATCATCCTTCCAGGCAGTGAGTTTCAGAGTGTCATCATGCTTTGGGTGAAACTATATCTCTGTCCAACCTATCAACAATTACTTTAAACTACGTCCCCTGATTATACACAACTATTAATGGAAAAAAGGTACTTCCAATATAATCTAGACCATTCACTATTTCATGCCATTTGATTAATTCTACCTTTAGCCTCCTCTGTTCCAAAGAAAACAAACCCAGCCAATCCAATCTTTGTTCAAATCAAATAATCTCTCCCTGACAGCATATGTACATCTCCCCTCCATGATCTCTTGTGCAATTGCATCCTTGCAGTGTTATGACCAGAACTCCACCTGTGGCCTAAAAAGGGTTTACTTTAAAAATCACTTTAAACTTTAACTCTATGTTCTCAAGTTCCACAGAACACCAGTTAAGTTTCCTCTCTGCCTTCATAACCACCTCATTCACCTGCCCAGCCATCTTTAGGAATGCACAGCCTCCCCTTTTCTTAATATCCCATCATTCATTGTTATTTCCTGCCTCATTTGCACTTTCCAAATGCACAATCTCATATTTTTCTACACTGAATTTTGTATGCTGCTTTTCTACCAACCTGACCAGCTTACTGATAACTTCTAACAATCTACATTTTTGCTACTCATTATTAAACACATGAGTAATGTTGGACTTGTCAATAATGCTGACATCTTGTAAATGCATAAAAAAACTTCTTTATTAATCTGTGCTTTTCTAAGTGACATTCACTATTATTCCTTGGAATTTTTCCAATAATTTGTCCTCAATTGGTGTTAGGCTGACCAGCATATAGTACTTTGTCCTTTGTTCTTTCCCTTTTAAAATCACGGTACCATGTACGTAACTTTCAGTCCTCCTGCACCACGCTAGTGGCCAAAAACAAACCTTTTGTATTACCTCAATGTATGGAATGATCTGCCTGGATGGCATACAAACAAAGCTTTTCACTGTATCTCAGTACATATGACAATAATAAACCAATTACCAAATGATGATCTGAAGTAAAGTGGAAGTTGCATCCATACACCAAACTCAGAGTTTGTGATAAAGAGTGTGTGAGAATTAGGGAATGTGTGATTAATTTTAATAATGTAAAACTGCCAATTTGGATTTTAAAGATATTGGAGATTTTCTATAAGTGCTTGTGTGGAGGACAGACTGATCAACAGATATGATATTCCAGTTGATATTAATGAATTGCTTACGGTGATTGATTGACTTTAGGAAAGATCCTCTCACCAAAAGTTCAGCAGTTAATTCCTTTTCTAAACTAAGATTATTAAAATGCAAATACTTGCAACAAAAATGAATACACAGAGAAATCCAAAAGCTTAAAGTATGAACAGAAGGATATCAACTATTGCTGAAGACAAAAATAAATTAATTGAAGACAATCACCCGAGGTCTCTACCTATGAGCAGAAAAGGGGAAGTCCTTTGGATTACATTAAAGATTACAGAAAAATATGTTTTGTGTAATTTTCTAGTTATAAAGCATACTCAATATATGGTCACCAGGGATAAAATAAAATCAATAAACCTTATGTGCATCTTGAATCTAATATTTTCCTTCATAGATTTCTCCACAGAAAGCTGTGACTGTGCAATTGTAAGATGTGGGCGAGAGTCTGAAGGACACTGAGCTCCCTCTGGTGAAGGAATAACATGTTCATTAAGGAAGCACCACCTCTGGTATGATAATCCCTGCAGCTGTTTTTGCTTACCTTATTGGCTAAATTTTCATAACCATGAGCATTATTAGAGCATTGCAGTAATTAAGCGTTGTTATAAAGTGAATTCTCAAACTGCAGATTAGAAAATTAAACTATTTCCTGATTACATATTAATGGAACACAACAATAGCAGTTGCCATAAGCTTGGAAGGCAACCAAGGGATAAATCTGTGTACTTAATTACCATAAACAATGGCTGCATAGAAATGAAGTTTTATGCACATTCCCTTCTGTAATATGTCTGATATCACTACACACTTGACAATTCTTGTTCAATTATCTCTATTATTTAATGCACTGTGAACTGCTCTATGTAAATAAATTAACCACCCCAATTACTTTCAATTCATTGAGGGACACCATAATGGAAAATGTGACAAACTGCATATGCACAGAACTTTCTTGTAAAGCTACCTCTAGATCAAAGGTAATATTTGGTGATAAGTAAAAGGGATAAAAAACTTACTTAAACTCTCCTTCAAACTTGCTTACAAGCTAATGCTCACATTACAATAATTTGTGTCCTCAATATTTTGAGGATCCTCTCAGCTTTCCTGTATGGACCCTTTTTAAAATTCCTTAAACCACAAAAAGGCACTCTAAACTTCCATGCAGGATTTTCATTTGCAGTCCAGGTTAGGACCAAAAAAGTCATCTTTCGATGGTAAAAATGTTTTGATGTGCAGATGAGACAGTCTTTTTGCAATGCATCAATGTGAGGAGATTAAAGCAATACATGGAAGTACTGAAATTATTAGCAATTTCTAAGTTTAGTTAGGACAGGGAGAATGTCAGCCATATAAAGGCATTTCCACTTTGAAATCAGTGCAATCAAAGCACCATCATGCCAGTTAATTAAAAAACCAACAGAAATAACAACTGCTTGGGAGAAAGGTCCAATAATGCAGTGTTTTTGTTTTGCAAAAGAGGTTAAAGGGAGTCACATTAAAAGTTCCCATGTCTTGAACTATCACAGTGATCTGAAAGTTTTGGAAACAATTCACTGATTCATTGAAGTGACTGATTAAATATTATGAAATACAATACAACAAATCTTGCAGATTGAAAACTATGATGACAATTCTGAAAAAAAAACTTAAACTAAGTACAATTTCAAAGTATTTTAAGTTGCCAATCT
>JARFYF010000063.1:91030850-91044866 GCA_030265395.1 Rhina ancylostomus
CTCCAATGCTTCTTTACCATCTTCTAGCTGAGTGGGATTTCACTCACTTGGTTTGATTCTTATCTATCAGCCTGTGATCGGAAAATCACCAGCATGGTTAGCTCGAGTGTCTTCTTTCAAGGATACATTCTTGACCATCTCCTATTTCTCACCTGCATGCTGCCATATGCAGACTGCTAAACCATGATATCTGTTTCGATTTGGACAACCATTGAGCAAAGGGATACCTTTTGGGTCAGCTCACTGTCCTTATCCAGCAGTGAAGAGTCATTTGTGAGCTGATGCTGCTCTCAATAGATACAGATGTTATTCATGAGCATCTTGTCCTCCAAGAGTGAAAGAATGATACATGTCAGCAGCTATCTTTTCATCACCATAGAGAGATTCAGCATGATCAGAGGAAGGATGCCAATGAATAACCAAACTGCTCTTCCACATGAGCAAAGACAGGACATGCATGAATCACAGAGAGTTCACAATACAGAGGCCAATTGTGTCAGAGCCAGTTGAGAAAGAGATACCCAGCTGAATTCCAGACTTAGTTCAAAGTCACAGCTCTTCAAATACACATGCCATATCTGGTTCTGACTCTACCACCATTTCAGGCAGCAAGTTCCAGACTCTTGCCATGCTGGGTGAAAAAATATTCCCTCATCTCCCCTTTATCCATCCATCTATTACATATACAGTTTTGACTCACATACCAAAGGGAAGTAATGCTAATTACCCTATCCAGTCACCTCATAACTTTAAACACCTCAATTAAGTTTCAACTTCTCTGTTCCCGAAAGCAACCCATAGTTATCATAGCTACAATCTTCCAATCCTGACAACCCATTTGCAAATGGAAACAGAAAATGCTAGAAACACTCAGCAAATCAGGCAGCATTTGTGGAGAGAGAAACAGCTAACAATTCAGGTTGACAACCTTTCATCAGATTCTGGAAAACTTGGAGAATCAGCATTCCTTATGTTGCAGCAAAGAGACAGGGGCACATGAGAACAAAGGGAAAACTGTGATCATGCAGGTTGGTAGAACAGTGCAAATAGTGGTGGCAAAGGTTAGTTAATTGCTGATCATTTATCTAAAGGAGATGCAGACAGAGGGACATGAAGTATGATAGGGGAAAGAGGGGGAAATAGAACTATCATGGAACGACACTGTTGCTACTGTTGATAGAAAGATGAAATAAAAGAGAATGGTGGAAATACAAATCAGGTAGCATTTGTGGAGTGAGAAAAACTGAATCAATGTTGTAGGAGCATGACCTTTCATCAGACTGGCCAATTCTAATACAAACTGAAAGGACTGGTTATCTGAAACTGGTGAATTCATTGTTGCGTCCTGAGGACTATTAAGTTAAGATGTTGTTCCTTGAGTTTACACTTGGCTTGGGCTTTATTGGAACGAAGTAAGAGACCAAAGACAGAAGTTGTAGTTGGAGCGGGAAGGAAATTTAAAGTTACAGGCAACTGGAAACTCAGGATCACCGTAATGGACTGAATAGAGCCAAGTTTGTCACCCAATTGACATTCAGTTCTTCCATTGTAGAAATGACTACATGACAAGGATTGAATGCATTGTACCAAAGTAACAAATTCACACGAAAAGTGTTTGGGCTTGTGGACAGTGGGAAAAAATAAATAGTTGTTTTGTTTTTCGAACATGTGTGTAACTCTGCACTGCATCTTCTCCAGAGCAATCACATTGTCATGTGATATTCAGAACCCCATACAGTTCTTAAATAGTGGTTGAACTAATGCTATATTTCTGGAGGAATGTCCCTGCATTTAGCCTCAGCCAACAATGGAAAGTGTCTCATTAACTCAGCCTGCTACCTGTAAAGATCTGTGAACAGAAACTCCAATATCCCTTTGTTTCTCCACATCCCTCCGTATTCTTACATCTATTGTATACTCCCTTGCCTTGCTGTGCCTCCCCAAAGACAATACCTCGTACTTTTTGGATTAAATTCCATTTGCCCTTTTTTTTTGCCCTGCTGATTAATCTATATCTTCCTTCGGTAAAACGATTTCCTCCTTATAATAACCCTATCTCAATTTTGTTCACTTCTGTAAATTTCTTTATATTACCCCCTAGATTTAAGCCTAAAGCACAGGTATCAGTCTCTTAGTCACTAAGTTAAAACATTCTTGCATAATGATTAATGCCATTAAGTGCAAAAGTGACACTGTGAAAACATCAGACGTGCTAACTTGGATCCCAACTGAAAGTGTCAATTTCACTCAGTGTGACAGCTGACACAATTTGCTCTGGGTAAATTCAATTACTGAATGACAGGTATGTGAAAAAAACAGCTCTACGTCATACAATTTCTAGATTTTCCACCTGCACGAATACAGATTAATACACCAAAAGCATACCCAGAGATCTCATCCCCTTATAAAACTCATATCGGTATTACCTATGCCACCAAACCTTGAGATGAAGAAAAGGTATTCAGTACATAAAAACAAAAGTTTCTAGAAATATTTAGCAGGACAGGCCACATTTGTGTCACAAGAAACAGGTAGAGAGCTGAAACACACATAACTCTGTGGTTCCTTCAATAGCCACCAGCAAAATCCACCTCACAGCCCAGGTTGCCTCACAACTGAATACCACACCTGCACAGTTAAGCACACTTCCACTGCATACAGAGATGGCAGACAAACAAACTGAACTAAAGGGCTGAATGTCCCTCAGCTTTCACCAACCACAGCTGAGCTATTCCGATGAATGGAGTCGCCAACTTGATGTAAATGGATAAGTGCATATAACCAATTTATTTGTTTTTATTTATCTTTCTTTACAGTTTTCACTTACTTTTTAAGTTATTTGAACTGTATTGTCTATTATCAGAGACATTTAAAAGGTTTAAAGTCTTTTGACAACAGCAAGCTGTCAGAAGACCGTCACGTAATTCTGGAGGTGGGACTATCTCAGGACTTGCCCCACTCGTCGCCCACTTCATCTTGGTGGACTACCACACCAGCCAGTCTACAGGCTGACAGGTATTGCAAAGCCACAAATGGCAAATGCAGCTGTGGGAATAACACAGTGTGTAGAGTGGAGCTAGGGTCATGTCAATGGCATTTCATCAGGACTGATCAGAATCGTTTTGATGAAGAGTCACTGAACTGAATCGTGAACTCTTTTTGTCTCTTCACAGAAACTGTCCAACTTGATGAGCATTTATAGTATTCACTTATTTCAGAGATCCAGCATCTGCATTAGTTTGCTATTGTATTCCTAAATGGTCCCTTCTTATGGTCTCAGCTAACTGGAAGCTATCCAAATTAGTTGGCTGTGTCCTTAAGTACGTAAGTTTTCATTAACCTATCAGCCTTTTGTTTGTTAATCTTCAATGGCACCAAGTTATGCAATGCCTCCATTTAAAAATTCTACTTATTTTCAAATCCCATGGTCTCCCCAATCCTCATTTCTAATCTTCTTTAGCCTTCCAATTACCTGATGTGGTTAATTATGAAAAAGTTGACTGCAGGAAGATGTTAATGGATTGGTCAGTTGGGCAAAATTGGAAAATGACAATAGTAGTATATATTTTTAAAAAAGCACTGATTTGGTGAAATACTGAGCATTTTTGATTAGCATGAGTATTGGATAAGAAAATTCTATGTTCACATATTAAATTGACATATTAAAAACCCCATAAAGTCTGCCACAATTTAGCAAACAATGTTTCTCTGAAATACTGCCAGCATTGTCAATTATGAATAAAAGTGCCAATTTCAGCAAAAGATTCCCACTTCTGATCCTGTGATTCTTCTTGCTATGTGAAATGTGTAATTTGAAAACATGTCAAAACAGGGAATCCAATGGTTGGGGTGGGGGCAGAGGGAGGGGGTGTGGAGGTATAGAGAGTTAGAGTTAAACACTTTTTTTTACAGTATTTGAATCAGGTCATTTAAGCAGATTAGGAACTTTTTCTTAATCATCCAGAGATCCTAAATTCTCAGTTCTGAGTTTAATTCTTTCACATCAAATATTGGCAGAGTACAATTGCACTTTCATTTAGGCTGCCATTCTGCAAGGAATGACAGGCCTATTCACTTTGAAAATTCTGATTGCTCTTTTTGTGATCAAACTATAACTGTCATGTTTACTGCTTGTGTACACTTCCAATATTACACATCAGATGAAAGTAAAACTAAATTGTCCACAGTTCAGTCACCTATTTTAAACAACAAAAAAGTTAGCACATTAGTCTAATGCCAGGCATCTCATGCCTCTGATGCTGATGCCCTTAGGTTCGTGTTTGATAAATCTCTTCCAGCACTGTGGGATATTAAACATCTATCCCCAGTTATTTCTATCTTTTTTGCCCTTTATGCCTGTACAGGGCCTCAAATGTATTGAAACAATTGACTTGGCATTTGGTCTCTGTGACATGCTACATATGGTTCTTTCATGAACACTTGGGAGAAGTAATTTCAGAATAGTTACTATTTATAGCATAGTTAATTATTTGCATAATTTGCAATATTATAAAAAGTCATTCATATTTCAAATGTAAAAATATACTATAAATATTAATTGTTAGACAAATGAAAGGGAAAATCACAAGACATATTTTCAATGTCAGCCCTTATAGTGTCATTCACACCTATACTATACACACATGGTATAGAATTCATTTCATTTCAAGAAATGAAAGATTAGTGTACAAGTAGAAGGCAGATTAAATAAGTGTACTAGTAACTACAGAAAAGGAATTTTGGATAGGCAATGCTTCTACTTCCTAGGAACACCAGGGGTTAAAAGAGATAAAGACACATCAGGTCAGAGGGATCTCAGAAAAAGACAAAAGGTTGTTTATTGCAAGCCTGCCAAGCCCATGTTTTGTTTTCCAGGATGTGGGTTCTTTGACCAGGTCAGCATTTAATATTCATCTCAAACAGGCTTCAAAAAGATGGTGAAAGTCACCTTTTCAAATTACTACTAAAATTACTTGCAATGAAGCTACTCCTTTGGGAAGTGATAGACAGAGTTTGGTACAAAAAACTAAGCCAGGGAGTTTGATCTTGATTCAGCGATAAGGAAGGATCAGTGACTTATTTCCAAGTTAGAATGATCTAGGGAAACTTTCAGACAGTGTCAAATACATACAGCTGCTGCAGGTCATGGATCTGAGAGCTGTCATCAATAAAGTCCTGGCAAATTTCAGCACTGTATTTTGTCAATGGTACAAAGTAGAAGCACAATCCACTGGAGGGGTTCAAAGCTTTCAAGAGGGTGCTAATACAGAAGGTTACCTTTTCTTGCAGGACAGATAGGGTGTCAATCAAACAGGTAGCTTTGCTCTGTAAAGCACCAAGTTTCTTGAGTGTTGTTGGAACTGTTCTTATCCAGGTAACAAAATCTTTCTCTGTCAGGGCCCCAGGTATCCCCTCCCTTGCTTTCCATAGCAACATGGGATAGATCTCATCCAGCTCTGGGGACTTACCAACCCTTAAGCATCTCATGACCTCTAACCAACAAACAATCTGCTGGAGGAACTCAGTGGGTTAAGCAGCATCTGTAGGAGGAAAGGAATTGTTGACATTTCGGGTCGAAACCCTGCACCAGGATCTTCAATAACTGTTGTCATCCAGGGTTCCCAGAACTTGGCATCTTTTCCTTTCACCCTTACCAGAACAACCTGTCCCTGAAGTCGTACCAACTCTCTTTTAAAAGATTCCGACTTGTCAGCTGTTGTTTTACCCGCAAGCTTCTGCTCCTAATCTACTTCTGCCAGATCTTCTCTTATGTAATTGAAATTAGCAATTGGGCCAAATCATGCTGGCTGTGACCGGAGGATCCAAAGGAAACCATTGAGGTTTATTCACTCCCAGGTGATTAATTTCAGGACTTGTGCAGGCCTGCTGAGAGCCTGGGATATGCTGACTGACAGATCACAGTGCCATCATTTTTTTGTCGTAATACCGCCAAAAGTTCAACAGCAAAGCTCAATCATAGTTGGATTCCATCACAATTTGTGGAAGAATCTGCCTCTAAAGTTGTACCAGTCAGACACAGTATACAGTTCCCATTCTTTTGAAAAGGGTGCCCCTGCCTGGAGATGAGGGAGAAAAAGACAAATCAAGATATTTCTTTATTTTAAAGATTTAAATTATTTCTTAGTATTTCATGCATTTTAATTTATAATGTATTTTAAAAATCTATTTTATCAACTATTTTGAAGTATTAGTAATAACTTAAATATCTCTGAATGCCAGAGACATTTAAAAACTGTCAAGGGGGTCAGGATCAGGATACTGCCCAAGATATAACCACCACTGAAGCCTCACTATGCCTTTTTACCCATTTCCAGGTGTGGTGGGTTGGCTTGCTTGACCCTCTATATCTGGCCCATGTAGCGATTTGGCACAAGGGTTGCACATTGTGAAATGATCTTAGCTTGATTCATCCTATCAGCAAACACAACATGATGAAGTTTTGAGAGCTGTTTTAGCAGCTGGTCAAGTAGAGGACTAATGAACCAAGACAAAAACTATTAAACAAAAATAGGGAAGGTAATCATTGGCACTTATTCCAAAAAAAACTGGAACTTTATGACCTAAACATTAGAATCTTCTTACAACATTCACGTACTTTACCACGAGATGAAGAACAAAACTATAATGCACTGATGCGATCCCTGTATTTTAAACCTCAAGTGAATGAGGAACAGTTTATATAGTCACTGAAATGGAAAATTAAGAATCAGTTAAATCTGTAGTAAAATCATTATGTGCACAATGTTCTGCTGCCAATTTTTTTAATCATGTGAATTCATGAAAAATGTTTGTACTTTTGGAGGTTAATATCACACTGCGTGAGCTTTTGTACAAAAGCAATGTAGTCTGGCCCAGTTAATTAAAAAAGGCAATTGTTTTTGGTTTAATGCATAGAATAACATGAACATTAGTTGTCCCAAAATACAGTACTCTGAATTTGGCACTGCAGGTTTAAACTGACAAGTATTCATTTATTGTTCAAAAACAGATAGTTCTTGCCTTCATGCCCAATCAGCAGCCTGCATGGTTTATCCTGACCTTACATGAACAAACTTCCAAAACTTTATGCTTACACAGTTTCCAACATTTGAGGTAAGGGTGGAAATCACATGCAAACATTAAACTGAAATGTTGTAATATTCCATCTTTTCAGAAATTAATGAAATACCAAATTTATGCAACATAGCAGCCTCTGTTCCAACAGAAACCAGCAAAAAGTGACTGCAATAATCTTCCAACGATTATGTCATGAACTAAATTCTACAGCAAGAATATCATGCATGAACTGAAAAGAGGTTCTGCCAATGTTAGCTAGAATATTTGCCTTCCAGGAAGGTAAAGCAGGGTCTACGTAACAAGTTAGTTGTGATCAAGAATACTGCTATAAATAGTCCTTTAAATAAGGTTTAACTTAAGTATTCAAGTTCTCAGTTTCTGTCATCTGAACCCATCAAATGAGATTATATCATGAGAACTCCCAAGTACTGATAACCCTTGATACAAATGTTTTAAGTTGAACTACAAGAAGTGCGGGTGTGCCCAATGATTTGTTAAATAACTGCCGTATTTAGAGTATGCCTGCATTATAATCAGCTACTGCCCAGGACAAGTTGTGCTGATGTATTTGCTTTTCAGTTGCAGAGAATAAACTATTTGTAGTGACTGGTTTCATGTATGAATATGTATTAACAAAGACATCTTAACATTCCAGCTACTAGTTCTTAAACTAGATGTCTAGAAAACCATCTTGGATAACGACCTGGTCCAGATATTGAAATCGCAAGATTTGCAATAATTATGGCTTTCCTATTTTGTTCAGTTTTCCATGATTATTAAAAAAGAAAACTCATGAATTTCACTTACAAATTATCTGCAAACTCTTCAGAAAATATCTTCCTACAGTTTACACTACTGATCAAAACAAAAGTAGTGAATTCAAAAGGTAATATGCTAAGTAATTATGCAATATTTTGCAACATCTGGGCTTTTACAGATAAGTAAAAAATCTTCAATTTGCATTCAGTTTGAAAGATGTGTGATAGACTGGCATTTTTATGCTTGCTTCTTAGAATTTTTCTCATAATTTAATCATTCAAAAATTCAGCGAACCCAGAAATCTAAAAGTTACTAAATTTGCCATCCATCATGGTCAATGCCTGTTAATTTATTCTCCAGCTAGAAGGATGACATGGGGCAGATTTTTGCCATATTCTGCATTTTGATAGATGGAAACTAAACTGAGTTAAAAAGAGTAATTTCTTTTACTTTCAAACTCACTTCAAGTAAATCCAGAATTAATATTCATATCTGTTTTGTCTGAACTGCTGTGCCTTATTTCCCCATTGCAACATGAGCTCCAGTGTCTGCTCTGAATTTTTCCTTGAGGTCCTCCTATTTCTATTCCATATGATGACCCTTGGCAAAACCAACTGAAAACAGTATCAAGTTTTCATATATTTACTGATGACATTCAACTCCATCTCACTGCTGCTCTTGATCTCTTCTGTCCCCTTAAACAATCAGTCTGGCATCTGGTACTCCTTGAGTAGAAACAGCATCTGATTAAATATTAGGTCATTGTCTTTAATCCACACCACAAACTGAGTCCCATAGCCACCAACTCCATTTCCTTCTCTAGAATACAGACTTTTTAATTCAGGCATTGTACACGACTCCAAGATAAGCTCTGGACCAAAATTCAATGGCGTCATTCAAAGATCAGATACTTTCACCTTTTGGGTTGCTGAATTCCAAAGACTTACAACCCTGGCTGAAGAAATTCTTGATTTCAGTCGTGAAGGCAAACCTGTTATCCAGATGTGACCACTTGTTTCAGAATTTCTGTCTGAAGGAAAGGACCTTTTGGTTTCAGTCCATCAAATCCTATTAGAATTTTACATGTTTCAATAAGATCAGAGCACATTCTTCTAAACCCAAGAACATATAAACTTATTCCTTTGTAAGACAGCCCTATCACCCTAGTTACCAATACAATAAACTTTTGTTGCCACCTCCAAAACACATATTTTTGAGAAGAGCATTCACTGTTTATCCTTAATTGCTCTAAAATTAATGATGGTGAGCTACCTTCTTGAACAACTGCAGCTCTTCTGGTAAGGGGTTTAATTCCAGCCAAAGTTTGTACATTCTCCCCGTCTCTACGTGGGTTTTCTCCAGGTGCTCTAGTTTCCTCCCACATTCCAAAGACATACGGGTTATGAAGTTGTGGGCATGCTATGTTGGCACTGGAAGCATGGCGACACTTGTGGGCTGCCCCCAGAACTCTCCACACAAAGATGCATTTCACTGTGTGTTTCGATGTACATGTGACTAATAAAGATATCTGATCTTAAATACTCCAATAATTCAGTAAAGGAATGGCAAAATTTTCAAGTAGGAATGGTGTTCAACTTGGGAGTGAAACATGCAGGTGATGGGATACCTGTGTGCCTGCTGCCCTTGTCCTTCCTGGTGGTAAAGATCAAACCTTTGGGAGGTGGCACTAGAATAGCCAGAAGCAACTGCTGTACATCTTATGGATGGTACATACCTGCAGCTACTGTATCCCAGTGATAAAAGGATTTAAGGTGGTGGATGGGGTACCAATGAAATAGGTTGCTTTGTCCTGGATAGTGCCAAGCTTCTTGGATGATGTTGAAGCTGCACTCACATAGAAAGTGTTCTAGCACACTCCAGAGTTGTTCTTGCATCCTCAGTATCTGTGTGTCTGGTCCAGTTGAGTTTCTGATCAATGGTGAGCTCAGGATTATTGATGGTAGGGACTCACTAATGGTAATGTCATTAAATATAAAGGTGGTCATTGCCTCACGCTATTATGGCATAAATGTTAATTGCCTTTTATTAGCCCATGCCTGAATGCTGTCATGGTCTGGGTGCATGCAGGCATGGACTGCATCATCTGAGCAGTTGCAAATGTAACTGAACATTGTGCAAGTTAGCAGTAAACATCTCCTCTTCTGATCTTATTGGGGGGGGCTGCGGGGGGGAGGATCATTGATGAAACAGATGAAGATGGTTGAAACTTGGCAGGATGCTGCTGTGATGAATTCCTGCAGTGTTATCCTAGGGCTGGGATGATTCACCTTCAATACCCATCTTCCTTTCAGCAAAATAGGACTCTACTCATTGGAATGCTTTCCCTTTGATGTCCATTGACTTCAGTTTTAGCAATGCCCTTTAATATCAAAACCAGTTAAATGCTGTCTTGATGTCAGGAGCAGCAACTTTCAGCGCACCTTTGGAATTCACCTCTTGGGTCCATGTTGAGATCAATGTTGTGATGAGGTCTCGAACCAAGTGGTCCAGCAAAACCCAAGTTGGGCATCAGTAAACAGGTTATAAGTGTGACAGTATCCTTAGAATGAGCACACTTGACCCTATCCTACAGTGAACAGCCTTGCCACCATTTGTGACCAATAATAAGTCAAGAAGGCCATAGCCCAACTCAAAAATAACAAGATAGTAGGTGCAGATAGTATCCCCAATGAAATCCCAAAACTTGGTGTTTAAGAGCTTCAGTCACAAAGCCACAGCTTCATTGCTTATATCTGTGAAGAGCAAGATGTTCCAGGGGAAATTCAAACATGCTAATAACAATGGCTGCCTTCAAAAAAGGAGATAAGTCTAATTGTGGTAACAACAGATGGGTTTCCCTACTGAGATGCTCCCAGATTTCGTCTATCCAGAGGCACATTGGCAGGATTTTCATCACAACTCCAAAAAAAATAGGGAGCAGCACCTGCCACTATACAAAGTCTATCTATAATTCATCAAAGTCTCTGAGTCTATCAATTGGGAGGGAAAGTGCAACAACCTTCTCAAACATAGTTATCTACAGAAATTCGTCTTCATCACACACTTGCTCCACTATGGCAATGAGATGAACCAATAGGTCTACAACAGAACCATTTTTAGTGAAGAATGATGTTAAACAAAGCTGCCCCATTGCCCCAATTTTCTCAATGCCATGTTTTATCTCATCTCATGAGAGTGGAAGCAAACTTGAGAAGAAAAGCAAAGCTGTTCAATCCACAGTGACTGCACTCCATAACCTAAGCGAACCAAACCTCAGTCGTCAAGCTGCGGTATGCTAACAACATTTGCATTTGCACATGTTCTGAGGCTGATTTCAAGCCATATCAATGCTTTCACTGAAACATTCAAGAGTATGGGCTTCAGACTCAACAACTGCAAGACAACGTCCTCTACCAACATGCTCTTCTGCACCACACACACCTCCAACAATAAAGGATCATGGTGAGACACTGGAAAACCACTTTCAATATCTCAGGAATCACCCTTTGGCAAAGGCAGATATCAATTTTCATATTCACCAGTATGATATGGTGAATATGCCAGCAGAGCCTTTGATCGATTGAGGAGAAGGCTATTTGAAAAGCAAGATCTCATGCCTGGCACAAAACTCATGGTCAATCAGACAGCAGTGATCCCTACTCTCCTATCAGCTTCTAAAAGCTGACCACATACAGCAGGCATCTTGAGGCAGTGGAAAATACTGCCAATACTGTCTCCACAAAATCCTACAAATTCCATGGAAGGAAAAGTGAACAAATGCCATTGCTTTCTCCCAGGACATTGACGCTAGTATCGTGCCCTACATACATTCAGTCAGCTACATTCAGCAGGCTTTGACATTAATATGCCCAACACCACACTCCCACAACACACTATTCTGAAGAAATTACAAGCCAGGCTGCGGAAATTACTCAAGGATGTGCTCAGTCTCCTTGAAAAAATGCAACATGCCACTGACTCACAGGAATCTCTGTCCCAGGACCATCCAAAGTTAGGAAGTGGGGTGGCATTTAATCCTCAGGCCATGCATCAATAGCACAAAGAGGCCCTGCATAAACAACGGAAGGAGTAGACTTTCTGTTCCCAACTACCACATATCACAAACTACCCACCCTCCTGCCTCTCATCCACCACCTGCTCCATCTGTGGAAGAATCTGTGCTTCCCATACTAGCTGCATGAGTCCACCCTAGAACTAACAAAAGCAAAGAATAAGTAAGCCAGCCTCAGTCCCAAGTGACTGCCTAAGAAGAAGATTGTAACTAAGTGCCGGTTGACAGTTCTATCAATGACACCTTCCATCACTTTGCTGATGATTGAGATTAGACTGATTTGCCAGTGCTTTGTTGGATTGGATTTTTATGCATTTTGTACAGCAACCATTATCTATCTTGTGATCCACTCCTACTTATAGAAAATTTGAAACACTATTTCCCCTTCATCAAACAACACTGACTCTACCTAATCGTATTATGCTTTCTAAATGCCCCGATAAAAGACATGAGCATTCTCTCAATAGTCCATGTCAAACTAAATGGCTTGCAATTCTGATTTCGCTTCTCTTTGCTCCAATGATGTTGTTAGATTTCTAATTTTCCAATCCACAGGACATGTTCTAGAATCCAGAAAATTTTGGTTGCTCAGCACCAATGTATCCAATATCACTACAGCCATGCTGGAATATAGGCCATTAGATCCAGGAACTTGTTGACTATTTGTCCTATTATATTTCTGTCTCAGCTCAACAAATCAACACTTACCTTCACTACTCTTCTCTTTTTAACATACTCCTGTATAGCCTAATCTAAAACTCCACTGTGGTGATCTAACTTGTGCTGTTCTGCTCACCCATCATCCCACTATTCACCCATCATCCTCGTATTCGCTAATCTACATTGATACCCATTTAACCAGATTTTGATTTTTTCAAATCCCTCCCTGGATTAGCTCTTTACTATCTCTCCAATCTCTTTCTTCATATCAAAGTTTCACAAATTAAGATCCTCGATTTAATCGCTTGGAATTCTATATTCCTAAACATCTCTGCCTTTCTACACCCTTTCCTCCTTTTTAAATGCTCATTAAAAGCCAATATTTATTAAGTATTTGCTCTAATATCTCCCTCTTTTGTGGGTTGGTATCAAATTTGTCCACTAACAATTTTATGGTATGTGCCCCACTGTCTGCTCCATCTGTGGAAGAATCTGTGCTTCCCATACTAGCTGCATGGGTCCACCCTAGAACTAACAAAAGCAAACTTTTGAGGAAGCTAGAATAAGATTTTGAGGGAAAAGCTGGTAGTTAACAGCAATTAAAAATATACAAACATTTAAAAGAAAAATAATGCTAATAATACATTGAAGACTAATCAACCTATTTTTATACTGGAATAAGTAATTTTTAAATCAAGCTATGAGCATTAAACACAACAAATGTTTTCACATTTTTTCCCATTTTGGATCTGTAACATGTTAAATTTGACATTTTCGGGAAACAAAGGGGAATATTAGTAGTCACATTTCAAATTAAATTTTTGATAACATAATTAAGAAATATTTCAAGATTGGTTCACTTTTCCTTTTTCCTAAAAGAAATGCAAAAATAAATCAAGTTCTGTTTACTAAGCTTAACATTCATCTTTCATACAACACTTTGAAAACCTGCCACAGGTTGATTGACAGACATCAAATGCTGTCCATCAACAACACCAGCAGGACTGGTGAAAGTCTAAATATTCCTCAATACACAATGTACTAACCTACTAACCAAGATCAGATTGCAAGTAGATTGCATTTGCTTTCAATTAACTGTTGTGAAAAATTACACTCAAGACTTAACAAACACATTTTATTTTCTAATTGATATGCAGCTGTTTGAGTCTTAATTTAAAATGCATTTGCCCTTAATTTCAATGAACTGAAACAGAAGATATGATCTGACCTGTTATTGCACATATCGCAAGAGACCCTCCTTCAATTTAACCTCTACTGCCCTTGCAACGATCACCTGCAACTTCATTTTAATGGAGAGAAAGAAGGCAGACTCTGGGCTCAAAGAAAGCATTCATTCATTCTGAGATGTTGTGTTAATTGGTTAGGAGGGGGAAATGTCAGAAACTTTATGCATTTGTATGGTACTATACACAGGCATTCTTCTTCAT
>JARFYF010000063.1:91103160-91115520 GCA_030265395.1 Rhina ancylostomus
AGGTATATTACAATATGCAACCAAACTCAATGTTGTGCAAGAAAACAAGAAAAAAAAATTGTTGGCCATATATCTTAAAAATCACACCACTGAATCCATTATGATCTCTGGGAAACAGCATGCACTTTTCTCCCCAGAACTGTTTCAAAAATGCATCAATAATGATAGAAATGAAAAAGTTAAGCATACTAAATCCATTAGAATTAAATATTGAAAAACATTAAACAACAAAAAAAACAAAGTTAATAAATCTTCATCAGTAATCTTTTGTGGAAAATAATCAGCAATTGTCAAATGACAAATTTCTCTCCAGGTATTTTAACATGAGGGTATCATTAAAAAGATCAAACCTGTGATTTTTGCTGACTTTTCTTCTTGATTCACTCTGTTTTCTTCATCATCTTCATTTTCTTCCTCAAAGTCATCCAAGTTTCCAATGTCAGCTTGTTTCATACTCATTAAACTAGCCAGGCTTTGCATATCCTCATCCCTGTTTATCAGAAATATAAGTAATGAAAAGCTGTGGACATATTTCAGAATGTTCATTGACAAAGTCAACATCTATCTTTTAATACTGATTCACCAAATAAATAAGTCAATTACATTGCCAAAGGCTCCCAGAGTGCCTAAGAATGACCATGATGGAGTAGGTGCCGTACAAGTTTGATAACTGATCTGTACCGTTTCACTCATCTAAAATCAGAGCAAGAGGTTGGGAACTACCATCAGTGTCAGTCTCCATTTAGTAGTGAGGAAGAACCCACCCAGGATACCAACACCCAATTCCTATCTAATAACAACAAATTTCATGTTATCCAAGTTAGTGATAATAAATCTGATTCTGATGATTCACTAAAGTCTCAAGTAAATGAGAAAGGGATCGATTTTGATTGATAACAGGAAATGGTCTGCTGATGCTCACACATGAATAAAAATGGAAAAAGCTGAAAAAAAACAAAGTCTGATCACGCCTTTTGAGAAAGAAATAAACCATTTGGCAGGTTATTGATTTCTCCACAGGTCAATGATTACAGCTTCACAACTGCTGCCTAACTTGCTGAATATCCCCTGACTTTTGTTATTTCAGACTTGCAACTTTTGTAAGAATAATAACTACTTGTTGCTGGAATAACCAACATCCATAGAACTCTACACCAAGGAATCAATGCTCTCAGGAGATAAGGATGGCAAAAGAAAATGTCCAAATGCAGTGCAATTGTGTGATACTGAGATTCTCCTAACTTAAAACTGAAGAGTGCTTTTAATGTGATGGAGACATATATAGTAAATATTTCTCCTCCCCCATTACATGTACCACAGTTAAAACAATTCATTAGCAATAGAAGGGAGAAAATTGATGAAATATAACAAATGGAAGTTTCTCCTACAAATATCAAAAAGAGAAAATCCAGTATGGACCATTAGAGATACCTCTGTAAGCTGTTCTGCTTGGCAAGGCATATCTGTGGAATCATTCATTGTCCTCCCTCAAATGGCTATGTGAAAAGACTTACAAATCTATTTATATGAACTTTTAATGTTGGAGGAAGAGGGCAAGGGAAGTGATTGCAACTCCAGGCTCTGTCAGTAGCCAGGCTGCAGCCAGATACACCAGCCAACAACTGGGCAATAATATTTACATAAACGTATACATGGTTCAATGTTAAACTAGTCTCTTTCACAGAGAAACCATCAAGATGACTGATGCACAAAACTAAAAATATCGCACACAACTAAAAGTACAGTGAAGAGAGAAGCAGAATCCCTGAAGCCAAATTTTGAGGAAATCTGGGACTATTTGATCATGGTGGTCGGCATTCCTTCCCTTAATGAATACAAAGCCCCACAAGAATGTTAACAAATGCAGATCTGATAATCATTTGAATGGTTCTCAGACATATTTATTACTTAAAATGGATGTCTAACAAAAGGTTATCCATTGTACAGATATTGGTTGTAAGAAGCAACAACTACTCAAGTTAGTTTAAGAGTAAGAGATAAGGCTCCTGAGACAACAGATCACAAAATAACATAAAACCATAACCCATTCTGAAGATTACTTCAAATAGTCTGGCATAAACTAACAAATGGACAAAAGCACTTCAGTTGCAGGGTTACCTGCCACTTGCAATATACAATCACTTTTAGTCTCCTTTAAAGGTGGCTTTTCAACACTTCATTGAAATTTACTACATTTTTTCTAAGTGCATATCAAAATAACAAACATGCCAAATTCATGCAGAACAATCAATCATCCATTTATTTTTGAACAGTTGATGCAGCATTCTAACCTGAATACGTAATCACCTTGCTCTTCAACACCATCTGAAGTTTTCTTGCAAGTATGTTATGAGCATAATTCTTCCCTTTATTTCTGAATACTCTTTCCTTATTTTACTCACCGAGTTATTTTCAACAAAAAATGATCACATTACACAGTAAAATACCTGCTATGATTTATTATTCACTTTTAAAAGATACTATTTTTAAATGAATAGCAGTAATTATTTACTGACATCCATAAAAACAATCCTGTTTAACAATTGAATCAGCGCTAATTTGAAAATGTCCATGAGCATGTCATTTCGGTCAATGACTAGGTTGGCATTAAATTCCAAAGTTATAATACTCAAATTTTAAATCAAGTAGCATTTGAACACATTGATGAACGATAGATTAGCAATCAATTTCTATTACAAGCCTTCAGAAGCCCACAACAATCCTAATTAAACTCCTTTGCATCCTGCTTCTGACAAGGACGTCATTCCATTCTCCCAGTGTCTCCAGCTCCATTTTTATCTGTTCTGATGATGACACTTTCCATGCTCCTGCTTCCAAGACTTCTTCTTTCTCTAAAACTGTGGATCCCTGCCCACTATAATTGACAGCACTCCCAGCAGTGCCTACTCCATTTCCCACACTTCTGCCCTCAACCTCTTTCCTCCCACACGGAGCGAGGATAGGGATCCCCTTGTCATCACCTTCCACTCCATCAGCCTCCACATTTAATAGATCATCTTCAATAATTTCTATCCCCATCAACATCATACCACCATCACATCTTCCCCTCCCCTTATACTGACTGGACATATCCTCCAGAACTCAGATTCATTCTTCTATATCCACAACACCCACTTCCCTTCTCGTGAAGTGCAGGAGATGCAATACTACCCTTTTATCTCCTCCCTTTACACCACCCAGGGGCCTAAACAATTCTTTTTGGTGAAGCAGCCTTTTTTTCAACTTAGTGTACTACACACTTGCAATATGGTCTCCTCTACACTGAAGAAACCACCAGGTTCAAGAACAGCTACTTGCCTTCAACCATTCGGTTCTTGAACTAACTGGCAAAACCCAAATCATTCCAGTTTAACAACACTATGACCACTTTGCACTAAAACAGACTTTTTTTGTTCTAATTGTGTTTAATTTATGTTTTTTCTGTGAATGCTGCCTATATGATACTATGTGCCTGTGATGCTACTGCAAGTAAGTTCACATGACAACAAACTCAACTTTGACATATGGGGTAACTACTTTTTAGAATACCTCTATTCAGTCCACAAGGGGTTGCCTGTCACTAATTCTCCATACTGCTCCAACTTGTGGTTTTATGTCTTATGACTATTCTAATAAAGCTCAATGCAAGCTCAGAGAATAGTATCACATCTTCCCTCTTGGCAAGTTGCAGCCCTAAGCATTCAACATTGAATTTAATAATTACAATTAACAAATCTTTTCACTTTCTTACAGAACTGGCTTGTTCCGAGAAAAGGTCATTAATCTTTAACGTAACTCAGTTTATTTCTCTTCACAGATGTTGCCTGGCCTGATAGGTATTTCCAGCATTCCCTTTAACAGATTTCAGTTTTCCAGTAATTGCAGTATTTTGTATCTCAGTTCCAACATTTTGTTGTTTTTCTCTCTCGCTTCTGTCCTCATTCATCTTTAATTGATAGTTTATCAAGGATGATCAGCTCTAATTAACAACCCTTCACCACCATCTCTCAACCAGCATTACCACTTCCTGTGCCTCTCAATCAATCTTAGCCTCCACTCTTTCACAGACATACCCTTCATTTTCTCCACCACTCCCCTTTCTCTCCAACTGAAAACATGTTGGGTTTCTATTTTTACCCTAATTTCTAATGCGGTCATTGGCTTAATACTTCACCCTGGTTTTCATTCTGCAGTGGCTGCCTGACCTGCTGGGTACTGTTAATATTTTGTGCTTTTATTTACACTTCCAACACCTGCAGTTGTTTGCTTTTTGATTGAAGATTGGATTGAAATACAATTAGAAAAGTGAATATAATTGGCTAATAATCTCTGGTATCTTCAAACATTTTACCATCAGTTTGATCAAAAACAACACGGAATGTTAAAAATTAGCACATTTATACAGTGGACCCATTGTAAAATAGATACTCAGTGGCAACATATCCTGACATGTTTGTAAGCGGAAACAATTCTAGCATGTAGTTTACTGTTGATGCAACCTTGTGAGTGAAGAATGAAAAAGAATATGGAATAAACCAATTAGATGAAAAAGGAAAGAAAATATATCCTACTAGACAAAGGCCAGTACTGGATCTCACTTCTAGAGCCAAGGCGGTACTGGGCCTAATCATGGGGAGTGTAGCCAGGCAAGTAGTTGAAGTGTCAACACAAGAACTTTTGGAGATAGTGACTATTTATCTAAGGTTCAAGGTAGTTGGAAAGGGATAAGGTCTAAAAATTAAGCCCTGAATTGAGTGGGGGAGGGAGAGGGGGAGGGGAAATGAAGGGGCCAATTTCAGTATCAGAATTCAGAACCGGGCAAAAGTAGACTGGGAACAGCTATGTGCAAATAGGTTTACACTTGACAAGTGGGAGTCATTCTTAAGTGATTGAATTAGAGTTCAGGGCAACATGTTCATATAAAGGTGAAAGGTAAGGACAGCAAGTCTAAGAGATTTGGCTGTTTAGGGATATTTAGGAGTATAGAAAGTATGGGTGGATACTAACAAAAAAAAAGGGGGGTAGAGGTGGGAAACATCATTGGTGGACAAGGTTAGGAAAATCCTATGGCATTTTATTAGCACACTAAAGGGAAGAGGTAACCAGGGAAAAAGTAGGACCCATTAGCAGACAAAATGGCAATCTGTGCATGGAGCTGGAGGATTCAGATGAAGTCTTAAAAGAACACTTCTCATCTGTATTCAGTAAGGAGAAGGATATTCTGGTTGGAAAATTCAGGGAGAGGGAACAATGAAATTCTACAACATGTTATCATTAAAAAGGAATATTAGATGTTGTTGTGATCTTAAAATTGGGCAAGTCCCCAGGGCCTGATGAGATGTATCCAGACTGCATGAGAGGCAAAGAAAGAGACTGCTGGGGCCCTGACAGAAATTTTTAAACCTTTGACAGCCATAAGTGAGGTTACAGATGACTGGAGGATAGCAAACATGTTATCTCTATTCAAGAAGGGCAGCAGCAATAAACTGGGTACTTACAGACCTCTGAGTTTACTGTCAGAGGTAAGAAAGATAAGTCTGAGGTAAAGAATTAATCTACACTTGGAAATGTTGGGCTTAATGAAAGATAGTCAGCATGGCTTTCTAAGAGGTAGATCCTGTCCGTCTAACATGATTGATTTTCTCGAGGTGGTAACAAAATGTATTGATGAAGTCAGTGCAGTTGATGTGGTTCACATAGAATTCAGAAATGCCAA
Organism: Rhina ancylostomus; assembly: GCA_030265395.1. Taxonomy (NCBI): domain Eukaryota; kingdom Metazoa; phylum Chordata; class Chondrichthyes; order Rhinopristiformes; family Rhinidae; genus Rhina; species Rhina ancylostomus. Next base: position 91,108,877 of record JARFYF010000063.1, read on the forward strand.
TGAAAAGATCCCACATGGGAGACTGATCCTCAAGGTTAGAGCCAATGGAGATCCAAAGCGAGTTGGCAAATTGAGTCCAATATTGGTGTGGTTATAGGAGGCAGAGGGTGATAGTGAAGAGTTGATTTTGTGATTGGAAGCCTGTGACCAGTGTTGTACCACAGGTATTGGTTCTGAGAACCTTTGTCTATAAAGTTGTACACCCTAAAAATGGGCCCTTCAACCCACCATGTCCATGCTGACCATGTACTTAGCTATACCAATCCCAATCTTTAGCACTTGGCTTGTAGCTTACTATGCCTTGGCAATTCAAGTGCTCATCCAAGTTGTGAGAGTACCTGACTCCACTACCTTTTCAGGCAGCACATTCCAGACTGCAACTGCTCTCTGGGTGAATAATTTTTTTCCTCTGATCCCCTCAAATTTCATACTCCTCACCTTAAACCTCGGCTCTTTGGTCTTAGATATCTCTGCCAAAGGGAAAAACTTCTTACTACCTGCCCGATCTATGCCTTTCATAATTTTGTAGACATCCGTCAGCCTTTTCTGTACCAAGGAAAACGAGTCCATCCAGACTTTCCTCATAACCAGCAGGTACTCTCACAGTATTTAAGAAATATTGAGATGAGCACTTGAATCATTGAGGCATAGAAGGCAAGTGGTGGTAAATGAAATTGGCATTGATATTTATTTTCTTCATCAGCATGGACACGGGGGCCTGAGGTGCCAGTTTCTGTGCTGTATGACTCCATGAAAACAATTCATTTTCTCCCAAGTCTCTGCACCTGATAAAGATATCACATCAAAATCCATGATTTGGGGAGGTGGAAGTGAAGGAGGCCCCTAATGAAGCCCTTCGCTGTGACAGACAACAGGGAGACTTTTCTTATAGTTATCACATTTGAATTTGTCTCTTTTCTTGAAGGTGATCATAATTACAGCATCTCTGATGTCCACTGGGATATCCTCCTCTTCCCAGATGTGGGCAATGATGCTATGGATTTGTGACTCTATATACTGAAGCCCAAATAACACTCCATCAGCTACTTCAGATAGGCCGCATGCATACAACAAACCAGGTGAACAAAGGAAGAGGTTCAAGGATGTGCTCAAAGCCTCAATGAAGAAATGCAAAGTTCCCACCAACTACTGGAAATCTCTGGCCTGTGACCATTCAAAGTGGAGAAAGAGCATTCAAAGTGGAACCAAGAATCTTGAGACAATGCATCTGTAGGATTTAGAGCCCTGCATAAGCAGCAGAAGAAACAGACCACCTCACAAACTACCTGCCCACCCACCCCATGAATCACCAGCTGCTCAAGCCATGGAAGAGTCTGCAGTTCCTACATTGGCCTCATCGGCCACCACAGAAACTACAAGGCTGGAGTGGAAGCAAGTGATCTGTAATCCTGAGGGACTGCCTAAGAAGAAGATAACCACAAAATCATGCCAGAATTTGGAATGAAGAATTGAAAAAGAAACCCAATAGAAGGGAACACCTGTACTATCAAAAATAAATATTCCATAGGTTTGAATTGCTTAGCATCCAAATGCTCAAATCATTGTTTTATGGACAGAAGGAAGAAGAATAGCAGGTTAAGGACCAAGAAGAGACTCTAAATGCTGTGATCTGAAGCAAAAACAAACGCTGGAGGAACTGTGGAGACAAAGGGAGAGGCAACATCTTGGGTAGAGACCCTGCATCAGGCACCGTGAGTGTAGAAGAAGAAAGCCAGTAATAAAGAGGTAAAAGTGAGGGGTGAGGGAGGTGATGGGTGGAACCAGGTGAGGTGGGGCATGATGGGCAGACAGAGCCAGGTGGGAGAGGGAGAGGGATGGAGTTGGGAGATGGCAGCTGGTGGGTGAAAGGAAAAAGCAGAAAGAGGGGCACAAAAAGGGGGCAGATAGAGCAGGGTTGAGTGAGGACAGGGTGGAGCTAGAGACAGGGGCTGCAAGGTGATAAGTGCGGACAGAAAAGCCTGCGGATTATGGAATCTGATAAATAAGTAAGGTGATAAGTGGAGTCAGGTAAGGGAGGGGTGATGGGCAGATGGAATCAGTTGGGGAGAGGGATAGTAACCCAGTAGGTTAAGTGTGTGGGTTATAGGCAGATGGAGCCAGGTACGGAAGGGGAATGAAACTGGGTAACGGGAGGCTGGGTGGGAATGGAAAAAAGGGTAGGGTGAGAGAACCTGGGTGGATCAGAAGGAGAGAAAAAGGAACACAGAGGGTGCAGGTTACCTGCAACTGCAAAATTCTATGTTCACATCGTTGGGTTGTGGACTTCCAAGGCAGAATATGAAGTACTGTTTTCGTTTGTGCTTGGCCTCGCCGTGGCAGTGAAGAAGGCAAAGGACTGTCAGGTCAGTGTGGGAATGAGAAGGGGAGTTGAAGTGGAATGCAATCAGGAGCTCAAGATGGCCACTGCAGACAGAGCACAGGTGTTTGGCAAAGTGGTCGCCTAGTCTATGCTTGGTCTCGCCGATGTAGAGGAGAGCACATCGAGAGCATTGAATACAGTAGACAAGGTGCATGTGAATCTTTCATCTGGAAGGGCTGTTTAGGTCCCTGGATAGTCATGAGGATTAACGACAGCCAGGGCTACCTTTATAATTGGCACAAAACAATGAACCTGACTGGGAAATGTATGCCTAACCTCTGGGTAAAGAAGGAATTGTGTTCAGAAATATGCTTGGAGATGTACTCTATCCAGTCTTCACCATTGAAAAAGTAAGCGCAACATGGGTCATGAAAGGAAGAGAGTTCATAGAAAACTCTAAGGGAAGGTAGGGGTCCAGAGGGGGAAGAAGGTAGATCAGAGAAATGAAAAAGAGAGAACAAGAGAGGAAAAAATGACTTAAAGTATCCATACTTGAAACACGTTTTCTTTATCCCCCTCTTCTTTGCCTCTACAAAGATTTACAATAATTTAGAAGGAAATAAATTATTTGAAACACTTCCAATAACAAAAAGGTAGTGTGATAATTTCAAAGGGATTTACCAACAAGATGGATTTGTTTTAGAATCATTCCTTTATCCAACTTGCACAGTACTTTGATAAACAGGCATTAATGAATCCAAGAAATAATGCTCAGTGGTGTGCTTTGTGACATGATAATTACAATGAACACTGCAAATTACCATGAAACTTTAGTGCCAATAATCTAAATTTCTTCATCACAATTTTACATATCTGCAGCATTTTATGCAAATATGGCCCTTTCAATGAAAATCCTCAATAATTTCTTCTGGAGTTGGCCAGTGAAATAAATATTTTTCACTTTAATAAAAGTAAATATTAAATACATAATTGTAATATCAAATTGGTACTGTATACTTTGTATTTCTTGCATGATATGCACAGGTTCACTTGTTCGACTTTCATTTATGTTAGGTAACAGGATTACCCAGGAATATAAACTGCATAACATCAATTCTTAGAAACAAAACATGCAGCATCGTCAGTTCCTGCAGTTAATTCACTTTAAAAAAAAGTATTGCACCCCACCTGCAGAAGGCAAAGAGTGGGAATAAAGGGGGCCTTTTCCGGTTGGCTGCCGGTGACTAGTGGTGTTCAACAGGGGTCAGTGTTGGGTCCGCTACTTTTCATGTTATATGTTAACGATCTGGATTATGGAATTGATGGCTTTGTGGCCAAGTTTACAGATGATGCAAAGATAGGTGGAGGGGCAAATAGTGTCGAGGAAGCAGGGAGTCTGCAGAAGGACTTGGACAGGTTGAGAGAATGGACAAAGAAGTGTCAGATGGAATACAGCACAGGGAAGTGTATAGTCAAGCACTATGCTAGAAGGAATAAAGGCGTAGACTATTTTTGGAGAGAAAATTCAGAATCGGAGCTGCAAAGGGTCTTGGGAGTCCTAGTGCAGGATTCCCTAAAGGTTAACTTGCAGGTTGAGTCAGTAGTTAGGAAGGCAAATGCAATGTTAGCATTCATTTCAAGAGGACTAGAACATAAAAACAAGGATGTAATGCTGAGGCTTTATAAGGCATTAGTCAGACCACACTTGGAATATTGTGAGCAGTTTTTGACCCCATACCCAAGGAAGGATGTGCTGGCATTGGAGAGGGTTCACAGGAGGCTTACAAGAATGATTCAGGGAATGAAATAGTTAATGTATGAGGAGCGTTTGATGGCTCTGGGCCTGTACTCACTGGAGTTTAGAAGGATGAGGGGGATCTCATTCAAACCTACCGAATATTGAAAGGCCTGGATAGAGTGGACGTGGAGAGGATGTTTCCAGTAGTGGAGAGTCTAGAGCCAGAGGACACAACTGCAGAATAGAAGGAACTCCCTTTAAAACAGAGATGAGGAGGATTTTCTTTAGTCAGAGGGTGGTGAATCTGTGGAATTCACTGCCACAGCCGTCTGTGGAGGTCAAATCATTGGGTATAATTAAAGCAGAAGTTGATAAGTTCTTGATTAGTAAGGGTATTAAAGGTTACAAGGAAAAGACAGGAGAATGGGGTTGAGAAGGGAAAATAAATCAGCCATGATCGAACAGTGAAACAGACTCGATGGGCCGAATGGCTTAGTTCTTAGCTCCTATGTCTTATGGTCTTATTATCATAATTTAACTGAACGAATAAGAAACTACTTTGGATATAACTTGCATCAAGAGCAACTTAGCAAATGTTCAATCAATTTGAGACTTACGTTGCTTTGCCTTCCCTCAGGAAAATGCAGGATAAAGAAAACTGCAGTGTGGCAGCAACAATTTTTTTAGATAAAGGCTTGAATTTCAGCTTTACATCTGTCTGTGTTGGCATGGGGCTGGCATACTGCTTCATGTTAATGCTACTGGTGGCAAGGGCTTTCCTACGGCCCGAAGGTGACTCCTAGAAAAAGAAGAAAGAGAAAATTAGTGAACAGAACTTAATTTAACGGGAAAATACAAATGTGTACATAAACCAATATTTCCATCAAACTGATAACCTAGTTTTGTTAAATAAACAGGAAAATAAAATTTTGGTATTTGAAAGAAATGGAGACAAATTAACATGCCCTATTATAAATACGCTTCTCTGGTCTTAAGCACTTAATCACCAATATCTTGTCTGAGTGAAGGCTTAATTATAAATTATTAATATCTGTAATCATATTTTCCAAGTATCTGGTGTTTGTGATAATTGAATGTAGTAATTGTGAATCAGTGTTCCATCATTTATGAATTTTACTTCTTCAAAACTGAATTACAAATATTCACATCTGCAAAGTTTTTAAAAATCTGGAATACCTAAACACCAAACAAACAGTATATAATTAAGTAAACGGCTAATTATTCTAAAAATCAATGACCATAATATCAAAACAGATTTAATAACAAAAGGAAATGTTAAATAGAAATAGTTTTGCATTCAGATTTAATCAGTTTTGCAAGCTGCAACACTGAAAATTTAGCAGTATCATAAATATGTAGGCACACCTTGAAGTGAAAAATAATGCAGTAGCACATTTTAAGCTTAACAAATAAAAGTTGAACAATGTTAAGTACACAATTAGGCTTTTAACACATAATTGACAGTCTAGAAATATCTACTGCCTTTACTGATGTCCACTGCCAACAGGCATATATTTCAGATATTCTGCTATACAGTACTTGACATTTCAGTTATTATACAAGCTGAGTAGAATAAGTCAGAAATGTAACATGCCATCCTTCATAGAAAGTCTTGTTCATGACCATCCTTATCTGAGAGATTATGGCTGACTGCATTATACAGAACTAATAGTGCATGTAGATACCTTAAGAATGAATATAAAAATGCATCAAACACTCAAGGAGGATTTAAGTCCACTCAGAAGAAATACTTCAGAATATGCAAATACTCTCTACAGAATTAGGTTTAACAGATTTGATGAGTACAAACAATAAAAGGTGCTCTTTTCCCTTGCTGCCACTGTCAATCAGTGAATGCGATTAATGCCTAAGGTTCTGAAAAAGCTGTTAAATTAAATAGTTCTGTACAATAAAGATCCATCAATTTATTACAATACTGCTATCATTATGGTGTTACTGCCAATATAGTTAAGTACCTCACTATCAGTGGTTGAAGGGAATGAAAACGGTTGCATGCTGCCTCCAATCTTTAAACAACGCTCATTACATCTTATGTAGCATAGATTGTTACTCTATCTTGTTTTTGTTTATAGTCAATTTTATGCAATAATTTTGTACGGATGATTAATAAAGCATTCATTCTATTTTGTTTAATTCAACAGACTCAAGGTAATTAACTAGATATTTTCAGCGCAGTGAATCCATTATGAACAAATTTTCAAACACAATAGGAAAAAATTAATGGGCAAATTACAGTGTAGCTTTCATATTGCATCAATATAAAAACTGGAGCACAGGTGTTTATCACAGCAATGTAACATAAATTGGCAAGCAAACAGTATCAGCACTTGCCCTTTATAACATAACACAAAAAAAGCCATCATTTAAAGATTTAAATGCAGCATTTTAAAACAACTCAGCCGCTCTGTGAATACTTGTGACTATCTAAATGTAATAACTGAAAAGAAAATTGTGACTATCATTCTATAAGAGGTGTGTGTGTGTGTGTGTGTGTGTGTGTGTGTGTGTGTGTGTGTGTGTGTGTGTGTGTGTGTGTGTGTGTGT
>JARFYF010000063.1:91119318-91130088 GCA_030265395.1 Rhina ancylostomus
GACATATCTGTGATAGTGTGGGAGGAGGAGTTGAAGTGACTGGCAATGGGAAGATGCAGATCATGGTTCCAGACGGAGCATGGGTGTTCTGCAAAACGGTCACCCAGTCTGCGTTTGGTCTTGCCAATGTAGAGAAGGCCACACTTGGAGCACCAAATGCAGTAGATTATATTAAGGGAGGTGCAGGTAAATCTCTGTCTCACCTGAAAGGACTGTTTGGATCTCTGGTGGTGTAGGGGCAGGTGTTGCACCTATGACGGAGTCAGCGGAAAGTTCCTGGGACGGGAGCAGGATGGGTAGGGAGGGAGGAGTAAACTAGGGAGCCGCAGAGAGAGTGGTCCCTGCAAAAAGTAGGTAGGGGTGGGGAGGAGGGGAGAGCAGAGGAAGACGTGTTTGGTGGTGGGGTCCCGTTGAAGATGGCAAAAGTGGTAGAGAATGATGTGTTGGATACATAGGCTGGTGGAAGGACAAGGGGGACCCTATCCCTGTTGGGTCTGGGAGGGCTGGTGGTGAGAGCAGAGGTGAGGGTGTGAGCTCTCTTGTCACCGTATGGGGGAAACTGTAGTTAGTAAAGAAGTTGGACATCTTGGATGTCCTGGAGTGGAAAGCCTCATCATGGGAACAGACGCGGCAGAGGTGTAGATACTGAGAACAAGGGATTGTGTCCTTGCAAGAGACATGGTGGGAGGAGCTGTAATCGAGGTTGCCATGGGCATCAGTGGGTTTGACCCATTCCCTGGTGGATCTGCTCTCCCCTCCTCCCCCCCACCTGCATATCACTATCTCTTAACTGCATCTACCCATCACCACTTTGTGCCCACCCCGCCTCCCCTCTTTTGTCCATCTTTCACTGATCTGCTTTTGGAGCAATATATTGGGCTTTCCCTTTTCCTGTCTTCAGTCCTCTAGAAGGGTCCTGACCTGAAACGCTGACCGCCTGCTTTTCTCCATGGATGCTGCCTGGCCTGCTGAGTTCCTCCAGCATCATCGTGTTTTTCAGCCGATCCTCTACTGTGCTTTCGGTGCCACTCTCAAACTTGAAGTTTCCCAAACTGTCATCATTATGGCAGAAGACTGGTAGTGCCCTGTAACTAGCTCAACTCACAAAGTTTTAAATTTCATTTTAAAGTGTGTGCACACAACAAAATTCTGTGAGTGGTCAACACAAAGTAAGGTGGAGACCAACATGAACAAGTGAAGAGATGGGTTGACAATGAAATAGAAGCAGTTTATTTAATACAAAAAACCGCAAAACCATGTCTTTGGAATTCAAAATGTGCAAAGGGATTAAAGGATTAGGGGGAAGATACTGATAAAGACAAACTAGGTAAGGGATTTGAATAGTATAGGCATAAGGTAGTTAAGCTGCAGAAGGGAAGAGAAGAGTTACTAGAATGATTAAGGATCTCAAGAATAAAATATGTGAACTGATTCTCAGAGCCAGGATGCTAGAAAATATTTATAGGGGATAATATGGAGGTACTAAAACTAATAAGCCTCCAAGGAGAATCAATCAGGAATTCCTGCAGGATAACAGATCGCATGGGTATGGGTATAAGATGAAAAGATGTTTTCAATAAATATTTATTGTTCTGAGAAGTCGAATTGGCATGCACCTTTAGAGAAACACATGAGATATAATTTCCGGGACAGGATGAAGCAAGCTGGATGGGCCTGTGGAATTTTCCAGTCTAGCAACCTACTATGTTTCTACTAACCTAGTTGGTCAAGTTCAATGTTCTGAGCTAGGTGATGGGGGGATAGAGATTAAGCTAAAATTGGTCACAAGTATTAAACATCAAAAAACAAACAGTAACAACAAGACAATATGAAAATTAAAGGCTTTTGGGTGACTGGTGCAGAAGAGAAGTTTGGACAAGTCATAAGCAGAAGTCAATAACTTTGCTGTTCAAGAAAATTCGACCCACAATTAGAACAAAATTAGCAGTCATTTCTTTGCAACAAAAAAATTTATCTTTCATTACATTGATTTAATAAATTACAAAACAGGTATGGTGTAACAAGATATGTTGTCATTAAAATGTATGTTAACCAAGTTTTGTCTATTAATGATGATTGGTGATGTTTTATGTCAGGGTTAGGACAGTGAGGCAGTGTGGAAAGAGGTGGAGTTTTCCCCATTATTTAGAATGTCACTTGTCATGCAACACAAGGATAAGGGAACTTGGTGCCATCCAGAACATCCAAACTACAAGCACTGGAATAAGGCAACTTTTATTTTAAATGACTGCAGTACTTCTATTTTGGACATTAAGACAAGGTGAAATTATATTTTACAGCTTTAATAATATTTTAATGGCATGCCTGTTCACCCAAGCCAACATGCTAATTTGATAAATATATAGTTCTTTAAAAACTCAAGTAATACAATGATAGCTTAATTTTATACCATTTTTATACTAGCCTCTTTGTATCTTTTATTGTAAAGTGGGATTATATGATAGAGTGCCATGTGTATTCAAATTCAAACATTTATCATTCTGACCTTGAATATATTTACGCTAGTTTGTCACCGTCTCCAAAAATCTTAAAATACATTACTTTGTAGAACATGCAGTATCAAAGTCCATTTAACACAATCTTATTTCTCCAGAGAATGAGGAGGTCAGTAGACTTCACGTGACCTACAGTGCCTTGGATTATCACCCATAATCCTATTAAAAACTGAATTTGGACAGTAAGACCACCCTGTTTCCACTGTACCAGGCTGGATTATCCAGGAGTAATGGGTAAAGCCTGTCGAATTGAACCACACAACCATCTTGGCCATCTGCACTGTCAACCGCCACACAAAGGCAGCTACTGCTTTAGGTGTTACCTATAACAGTTGGTCTACCTCACAGTACCAAAAATGCATTCTATGTTCCTCAGAATAGCTTATTCAACTACATTGGCTACGTTTTAATTAATCACATTAATTGACCTAAGTAAAGCATTTTCCACTTGGAAAGAACAAAGAACTCTAAGTGTGGCAACAAAAATCCAAGACCTCCACTGCATTTTGACAAACTGTGCTGCTTTTTTTTCCAAACACTATCACTTACTTTTCAAAAAAACCTACTCTTTTATACTTTTAACAAAAAGTATTGAAAACTCCTCCAAAGAAAAAATCTTCCAATGAATACTAAACATGTGCATACAGCACAAAGTTAATGGTGAACATAGAAGTAAATGAGCAGCAAATATTTTGGATTTAATGAAGTTTTTTGTGTTTTAGTTATAGGTAACAAATTATTTTCCATTTTAGGCAAATAGTATCACTATCAAGCATGATTAAGCCAAGCATACAAAAGTTACATATTCAGAAAAGCTCTCTTTACAGTAAACATAAGCCAACACAAGAAATATTTCTTTTCTTGTACTACTACAAATTTTTCACTTATCTACCACTTTCCAAACCCTCTCAATACAATTGGTAATTCAGTGTCTATCAGTTGGTTATGTTGCAGACCTACACTTATAACTAACAGAACTTCAAATACTTGAAATTATAAAGTAAAGGATCAAATGACACCAAACAAGTGTCACACAAGATAGAAGACTAAAAATGCGAAAAGTTTTAAAAAGCACTTTAGAAGACAAAAAGAGAAGTGAAGAGATTAAGCAGAGAATTTCAGAATTTTGCATTTTGGCAGCCGAACACATGGCCTCTGAAGGCGAATCAATTAACTTCAGCAACGAGTGAGGTTGCACTATTGGGAGGAGGGCATGAGGGTGTGGGCTTTAGGGCAAAAGTAGATTATAAACAGGGAGATGCAAGGCTCTGGTGGGAGCTGAAAATTAGAATTAAAATTTCATTAAACTAAGGCAATACCCAACAAGAAGCAATGGGAATGCAAATAAAGAACTACACAGAAGAGTTCTGGATATCCTTCAGTTTCCTGCAGAATGAGGGAGACCAGCCAAGAGTGCATTAGTATTGCCAATTCCACTGAAATCAAAGGCGTGGGAGCAATTCAGCAGTTGAGCTGAGAAAGGGGCAGAGTCAGGTAGCAATGTGGAGACAGAATATGGTGGCTTTAGTAATGGTAAATTGGTTTATTATTGTCACATGTACAGGGGTACAGTGGAAAAACTTTGTTTTGCATGCTATCATACAGATCATTTCATCGTGTCAGTACATCGAGGGAGTACAAGGGAAAAGCGATAACATAATGCAGAATATAGTGTTACAGTTACAGAGAAAGTGCAGTGCAGGCAGACGATAAGGTGCAAGGCCATGACGAGGTAGATTGTGAGGTCAAGAGTCAATCTTATTGTACAAGGGGACCATCCAATAGTCTTAAAACAGTGGGATAAAAGCTGTCCTTGAGCCCGGTGGTATGTGGGGAGCAGAGACGATATCCCGGGTGGGAGAGGTCTTTGATTACGTTGGCTGCTTTACCAAGGCAGCAAGAAGTGTAGACAGAGTCTATGGAGGAGAGGCTGGTTTTCATCATATGTTGAGCTGTGTCCACAACTCTCTGATAGTACAAATGCATAGCATGAAGCTAGTCTCAATATCAAATGACACAGACTGGTTCAGTTACCATGGAAAGAGATGGAACTGGCAGCAAGTTTGAGACAGGGATCAAAGGCAATATCTTCAATGTTTCCAATAATTACAAAGAGGAAATTTCTGCTAATCCTGCATAATTCATGGACAAGTCACATAAAACAGTTTACATGTGGACACTGATACACTTTGGGTGACATTGCTGAAAGATAACCTAGGGAGGGCGAGGAATAAAAGAAACTTCATTACAACTGCAGGTGAGACTGTCATTGAGTACAATGAACAGTTTTGATCTCCTAATTTAGGGAAGGATATACTTGCATTGGAAGCAATTCAAACAAGGTACATCAGGTTGATCTCTGGGATGAACAGATTGTTTTATGAAGGAAGGTTGGACCAACGCTAATTGGAGTTTAGAAGAACATAAGATTCTGAGGGGGCTTGACAGGGTAAGACATCGGGGAGACATTTCGCCTATTGAAGGAATCTAAAAATTATAAACATAAGGGATCACCCATTAAAGAGAGTTGAGAATGAGTTTCTTCTTTCAGGGATCATAAATCTTTGGAATTCTCTATCTAGAAATCTGTGGAGCCTTTATCATTGAATATATCTGAGAAAGACACAGATTTACAGTCCAAAGAGGGAGATGAAAACAAACTGGTCTGGCATACTGGTAAGAAATTGTCCAAATGCAATCAGCTCAATAGGTTAAATCAGCAATGATTGTGATATAACCATACAAGAAAGATATTTAGGTTACTTGTTATGGGATACAACCTTGAAGGTGTGAATGCAAGGTTTCAGACTCCAGGCAATGCAGTTCGGGAATGATCAAACTTATCCAATCATAAAAAACTACGTAGAAAGATGGTTGTGGTGGTTGGAGGTCAATTATCTCAGACACAGGACATCTCTGCAGGAGTTCCTCAGGGTGGTTTCCAAGGCCCAACTATCTTTAGCTGCTTCAACAATGACCTTCCTTCAATCATAAGGTCAGAAGTAGGGATGTTCAATCATATGATGATTGGACATATGTTCAGCACCATTCGTAACTCCCCAGATCATGAAGCAGTCCATATCTAAATGCAGTAAGATGTGACATCTAAGCTTGGGCTAACAGGTGCCAAGTAACAATCGTGCCACACAAGTGCCAGGCAATGACGATATCCAACAAGAGAAATTCCAGCTATCACCCACTGACATTCAATGGCATTATCATCACTGAATGCCTCGCTATCAATATCCTGGGGGTTACCATTGACTAGAAACTGAACCAGAACAACCATATACACAAATAGACTACAAGAGGAGGTCAGAGGCTCAAAACCCTGTGACAAATTACTCACCTCCTAATTCCCCAAAGACTGTCTACCATCTACAAGGCTGAAGTCAGGTTTGTGATGGAATACTCTCCACGTGCCTGGTTAAGTACAACTTCGACAACACTCAAGAAGCTCAACACCATACAGAACAGAACAATCCACTTGAATAGGCACCCCACCCCAACCATCCATTCACTCCACCACTAACACACAGTAGCAGCAGTTTGTACCACTTATGGGATGCACTGCAACAATTCACCAAAACTCCTTAGAGAGAAACTTCCAATCCAACAACCTCTGCCAGCTAAAAGGTCAAGGGCAGCAAAAGCATGGGAACAGCGCCACCTAGAAGTTGCCCTCCTAGCCACTCACTATCCTGAGTTGGAAATATATTGCTGTTTCTTCACCATTACTGGGCCAAAACCTTAGCAGCATTGTGGGTATACCCACACCTCAAGGACTGCAGCAGTTCATAAAGGCAGCTCATCACCACCTTCTCAAGGCAATTAGGGATGAGCAATATTAAATTCTGGCTCAGCCCACGAAGCACACATCCCTTATATTAGTAAAGAAGTATTGACACGGGTCTGGAGTCATGGGTCTGGGCGATATGATTTCTCTTCACACCCTTCACTCCACTTCCTCACCCAACTAAATGTGTGTAAGAGTGCTGCTGGAATTAACCAACTTGAACCATGCAAATTATCAGCACAGACTAATGATAAGCTTACATCAAGTTATTCAGTCAGGATTCCCTATTTACCAGGATACTGGTGTGAAAAGTTATGCAGAGAAAAACTAAGAATCTCCAGTGCTACATTCCAAGTTCTATTAGAAGCCTGCATTGCTTGGTCAATCAATAATGCTCTAAAATAACTGCCAGACAAATCGGTCTGGATTATGAACTTGGAGCCAAAACGACTCCAAAAGAAACTCCATGAGGAAGATCACAATTTAATCCCTTGGTTCTTCATAAGAACAAAGAAACAGAAATGGGCTAAACAGCATTAAATACCTTTTCATCCATTCAATAAGATCATAGTTGATCCATTCCTGGCTTCAACACCACTTTCTTGTACTCTTCCCATCCCCTTTCAGCTCCAATGTCTGTAAATCTCCCCCTTAAGTATATTCAACAACTCATCTGAAAACTTTTAAAATTTGAATGGGGTCACCCACCTGAACAGAAAAGTTTATTTTCCAATTAATATTCACATTTTTAGGTTATTGAAAAATGCATTTGACTGATAAAAGTAACAATATAAAATATAACTTATTTAAACACATTTCATCTCGAGCTGCTTCCAAAGGTCTTCTACAACTGTCATGGGTATGGCAGGCAAACCTGTGCATGTGTGGAATGCTCCTCCTGCAACACATGGGAAAATAAGGGAGACTTCTGTCCCTGCCTGCTACTCTGTCACATGGAACTCTCTTATGCAATCATAGGAGCTGTAATACCTGTTCTTTTAGCTCTTCTCTTCCCACCATCCAGAGACCTAAGCAATCTTTCCTCATAAGGTAGTGATTCACTTGCACTTCTTCCAATCTCGTTTACTGCATTCAATGTTCACAATGTGGCCTGCTTTACACTTGAGCAACCAAGCACACATTGGGCGATTACATTGCAGAGCACCTGCACTCAGTCTGCAATGACCCTCAGCTTCTGGTTGCTTGCCACTTTAATTCACCATCCCTCTCCTGTTCTGACCTCCCACACTGTTACAATAAAGCCCAATACAAGTTCAAGAAACAATACTTCAAATTGGCACGTTGCAGACTGCGGGACTCAATATCGAATTCTCCAACTATAGATAATTTGATCTTCCTTTCTGTTTGTATCATGCCTGGCCATCCCATTTTCCCCTTTCTCTTTCATTTGTATAGCTTGGCCTGTTGGTCATGTCCCAGTAGGTAGATCTTGATCAGCAAAAGCCGATAACTCAATTGACCAAAGCCTGTGCTGCTGCATTGAGGGCAATAGTGAACGTCGTCATCGATGGATGCCTTCGCTAAGAGGAGACTCCTGAGATACGAGAGGTGGCCTATACTTTCTAGGGACTTGCCAGAAACTATCATTATTGGAGAGAGGGACCTTAGTCTTATGGATGTTGAGTGTGACGCTGATCCTTTTGTATGCTCAACAAATGAGTCGATGCTGGCTTGGTGCTTGGTCTCTAAGCATCATTGCTGTACTGTCACCAGACTACTGGAGTGTGAGTCACAAAACTGTTCAACCTTCAGTAACCACAATCCAGAACCAAAGTTAAAGCTTAAGGGTTAAACATTAGATAATTAATTACGTAGGTCCATGTGAATTAACCTTCCATAAGCAGTGGGGCGATTAAATTGGCTGTTACCATCAGACGAAGTATTTTCAAATTATTAATGCAAGTTGCAGTGGAAATTGAGTCAAAAATATGTATTTTACACTGATTCAGAATGGAGCAGGGATCAAAGAAACATAAAAAGTAGTTCAGAGTTACAATGGAATGGCAGCGAAGGAATTTGAGGAAGCAGTTAACTGTAGAAAGAGGAGCTTTGGATTATCATGGAGAGATTTGATATGCTGCCAATTAGCAATTCAAATCATATTGCTTAATAAAAGACAAATTTAATAAAGTTACCATCTTAAACCACTCTGTTGGAGGAACAGGCCTTCTACGCTGAAATTAAGTATCAGCTGGTTAAATAAGGTGGAAACTTGCTTTCAATAAACTCAATTCTCCTAATGATGAGAGTGTTTTAGAACATCATATCCCTCAGGCACGTACAACCAATTCTGCAGTACAAACTATGTAATGCGCCACATGCTTGTGCCAATGGCTATGGGGTAGTGGATATGAGGAGCTCAAGGTATCAATACTTGCAATTGATGATTGCGAGAAACGTTCCACCTAGTCACCAAGTATTGCTAATCAGCACAGAGAGATGACTGCAGAGAGTAGTAAGCCTCCCAACTTGATGGGCTGGGTTGCTGAGACAACGTGATCCCACCACCAGTCACATCTTTCTGTCTCCCACCCTTGTCTGCTTTCTGCAGGGACAATTCTCTTCATGACTCGCTGGTCCGCTCATCCTTCCCCACCCACCTGTACCCTGGAACTTTCCCCTGCAACCACAGGTGAAGCACCTGTCCCTTCACCTCCTCCCCCACTGCCATCCAGGGACCCAAGCAGCCCTTCCAAGTGAGGCAGAGGTTCACTTTTTCCAACTTGGTCTACTGCATTTGATGCTCATGATGTGGCCTCCTGTACATTGCTGAAACCAAGCAGAGAGTAGGCAACCTTCTTGCAGAGCACCTGTCCTCTGTCTGCAACAACCATCTTGAGCCGCTGGTTGCACATTATTTTAACTCTTCTCCCCACTCCTACACCGATCTGTCTGTCCTAAGCCTGCTCCATTACTGCAGAGAGGCCAAACACCAACTCGAAGAACAAAATCTCACATTCCACTTGGTAGCTTTCAACCCAGTTGTATGAACAGTAATTGTAGAATTTCAGAGAACCTAAACCCCTGGTGCTCTCCTCCCACATGCACTCACCTGTCCACCTAGTTTGCTTCTTCCTCTGTTTTCCCATTCCCTCCCACTACGTGGTTCCCTCTGCCCATCATCCCCTCCCCATCTAGTTCCACCTATCACCTACCAGACTCTATCCAAACAACCCCAACCCCTTGCACTGCTAGAAACTGGCAATCTTTCCTCTTCTTTCTCAATCCTGATGCAGGGTCTCAACCTGAAATGTTGATTTACACCTTTTGTCTCCAGAGCTGCACAGGTTGACTCGCTGAGTTCTCCAGTGTGCGGGTTTTTGTTCCAGATTCCAGCATCTGCAGTCTCTTATCTTCTCGTGAGACTCAGTGGTCTGCACTTGATATCATAGCTTTCTTTTTATATTCCTTTTAGTCTTCAAGGGTCTTATGTTCTAAATGTCTAGTACAGGCCAGTCTGAGTCTATTTCCCTGGTCTGGGTTACTATCCTTCTTTAGCTTCACCTTAAGGAAGATGGATAAGTACTCCACGCAGCATTTCCTCAGTACAATGATAAGATGTCAACTTATATTATTTGCTCGGGTCTCTGGAGTAGGATTCAACATACTACTTTCTGAGATAGAGAGTGCTGCACACTGAGCCGCAGCAAACAAGGCTCTCTTAATGACTACTTTAGAAAGTAGATGATTGGGTGGAATAGCAACTAGCCTTCATCAAAGGTTACTTTGCACAGCAATGAACAGGACAGGAGTTGCTTTATTTTTATGCATATCCTATAAAGGTAAGAATGAGAAAAATATTTCCCAAGCACATCAGTGCTAAAATCTCAAGTATTAATATGATTTGCTGTTTGCTATCAAGTACATTTAAGTGCAAATACAAGTAGTGAAGATGAAAGTGAAATGTGCAAATTGACCATCTTGACAAGAACTGATTTAATTTGACTTCAGGATATTTGGGTTGTTTATGGTTTATTGTTATTGTCATATGTACCAAAGTACAGTGAAAAATTTTGTTTTGTATGCCAACCATACAGATCATTTCATCACATCAGTGCATTGATGTAATGTAAGGGAAAACAATAACAGAATGTAGAGTGGAGACAGAAGATGGTGCAGATGCTGGATTCTGGAGTAATACACATAAAATGCTGGAGGAACTCAGCATCCATGGAGGGAAATAAAGAGTCAGCGTTTCAGGTTAAAACCCTTTATCAGGACTGGAAAGGAAGAGGGCAGAAGCCAGATTAAAAAGGTAACACAGAATAAGGTGTTACAGTTACAGAGGAAGTGCAGTGCAGGTAGACAACAGATATCTTTTTTTTTGTCACATGTACATCGAAACACACAGTGAAATGCATCTTTTTGCATAGAGTGTTCTGAGAGCAGCCCCCAAGGGTCACCATGTTTCTGGTGCCAACACAGCACACCCACAAC
>JARFYF010000063.1:91167305-91179602 GCA_030265395.1 Rhina ancylostomus
GCAGACAGTGCTGCTGTTTGCAAAGCTGTCCTTTTAACTTCAAGTTCATTACTGCTTGCCATATACATTAAGAACTGAAGACTGTGAAGACTGGTTCTTGTTTGAATTAATATCCGCTATATTCACATAATTCCACAACAACTGAATCCCTACCACAGCCTACTTTGGTTTTCTGAGGAATCAAGTGTACCTCCTACTTTGGCATAATTTGGACATCTTCATAACAATCCCTCAAGATACATATTCAAATTGCCAATACCCAGGCAGTACAATGGCACAGCAGTTACTGGTGCCGCTACACAACTCCATCATTCAGAGTTTATTATGGTGCTGTCAGTGTGGATTTGTGCATTTTCCCTGTGATGTCATGGGTTTCCTCAGTTCTCCTGTATGACAAATGGGAATCCTCAGAGCCATCTTGGACACGATGGGCTGAACGGCCATAATCTATATCTCAAGAAAAATACGAGGCTCACCACCAGCTATTAATCTTGAAGAGCTGTTCTAAACTCTTTCTATTTTCTCCCTTCCAATTACTTTCAACCCAATTTTCTATTCTCATCCAATTCTACACACGCAAATCTGATCTGGAAATCTCCCCATGTGGTTCCTTGTCAAAAGGTTATCTCTTGAGTTCATGCATGTTTGTGTGAGGTGAGAACAATTGCCCTTAGCAGGAAAACAAAATGTAACCCTGAAAAACCTCAGAGAAAACACTACAAAGCTGGAATTGCATCTTGACAAAACCAAGTTCAGCTGCTACAGGAAAGATCAAGTTCAAGAAAAGAAGAAAGAGCACATTTTACACTACCCTCTTTTGCCTTGTGTTATCATCCATTCCTTCTGTTCATTTGATCTATCCAGCCTTCCTCTTCAGTGGTGACCTCTTTTGCTTCTTCATCCCTTCCTCTCTTTCTCTGCATCATACAATCAATTTACCATTGATGTATACCATTTCTACTTAAAGGGTTTCACTCTCTCTCTCCATGGATACTGTAGTATCTGCAGACTATTTTCAGCATCTATTTTGTCTTTGTAATATTTGTGTAGTATCCTATTTCAATAAACTATCCACAAATTATCCACAGTTGCTATTGGACTCTCAAAACATTGCATTATCTCTATATAAGATAGCAAATACTTAGCACAGTGGAAAAAGCATTAAAAGATTAACTTCTGCCAAACATTACTTGTTCAATGGAGTCAAGAGACTGCAGATGCTGGAAATGGGAACAACAAACAATCTGCTGGAGGAACTTAACGGTCAGCCAGCATCTGTGGGAGGAAAGAAACAGTCGACGTTTTAGGTCGAAACCCTGCATCAGGACAGTGGAAAGGTGAGATGCCAGCACAGAGAGGAGAAGGGGAGTGGCAAGAAAGGGTTCCAACTCTGACCAAAATCTCTTCTGGGAAATTATAGTACAGGGCAAAACCTGGCCACATTCATATTGAAACTAGCTAAGTCACAATCCTGTCAAAAAAAAACTTAATGACTTTCCCCTAATTTTGTAGAATTATACAAGAAAAATTCCATTACTCCAAATCCAGCACACTTTGGTGGTGCTGCAGTGGCAGATTTTCCAGACAAGTGGATGTTATTTGTATTAATACCTCAACATACTTCTCAATATTTTACATTTTAAAATACAAATCTTCCAGTAAATTTTCAAAGCAGCATGGGAACCTGGGCCCCCGATGTATTTCAAGGAAGCACAGGAAATGGAGCCCCAGTGACTTTCAAGGGAGCGTGGGAAACACCACCTGGTGAGCCCGATGCCAAACCAGTGGGATTTCCAAATAGTTGGATAACTGATTATCAGAATTGTACCATATCATCAATGTTTGTGCAGCAGAAAATTTACAGTAAAATGGAAACAAATTTTAAAAACACCATTGGGAGGCAGAATTATGAAAGGAGACAATGGAGAAGCTCTACACAAAGGACTGGCATTTTATTTAGTTTAAGAAACTTTTAGCAAGGAGCAGGAAAGGTTCTTTATGCAAAATACATGATAAAACAGAGAATGCTGGCAATACTCAGTGGATCAGTCAGCACTTGTGATGAGAGGAATAGTTAATATTTCATGTCAAGAAATTTTCATTGCAATTAGACATGCCTTTGTGCAGATCACAATTTAATAATCACACTAGTAATCTACCGATTGAAGTTTGCCTTTCAAACAATGAGCACAACTGAGGTGCGCATTTGCTGTTATAACAAGGTTAGGTAATCAGATTTCCATTCACTCCACCCAATCAATTTTTCAAAAGGTGGAATGAATTATTATATGAAGTTTATAATCCAGTCAAAAACATAATACAAAAAGAAAAAATAGTTGAAATTCACCTCTGCTAATTCAAAACTCATTCAAATCACCTTATCAACTGTGGGGAATCCAGTTTTATATGTTTAAGCCAAACTGCATTCAAGTGGTGTTAGTTATATTGACAGATCTCTACACTTCTGCACACAATGGAAGTTTATTCCTCACTTCAAAATAATTAGCACCATTGTTGCTCACAAATTCATTAGAGTGTGTTTATCAAAAAGTCAATGGAGTCAGAGAGATACGGCATGAAAAGAGGCCCTTCAGGCCACCAAATCTGCATCAACTGTCATCTACCCAATCCTACATTAATCTCATTTTTTTTCTCCCCACATTCCTATCAATTCACCACATGTTCCACCACTAAGCAACATGCTAGGAATAATTTAAGTGGCCAGTTAACATACCATCCTGAACATCTCTGAAGCATGGAATGAAACCAGGCCACTGTGAGGAAAATGCAGAGGTTATTGGGAGAACATGCAAACTCCACACAGACAGCACCTGAGGTCAGTACTGAATGCAGTTCTCTCAGGCTGTGAGGCAGCAGCTCTACTAGCTGCACCACTGTGCTGCCCTTGAGATATCATTCAGACATGTACAAGTTCTTAAATGTCAGTCAGAGATGTATAAATTGTAATACAAACATATGAATTCAGAGCAGGAATAGAAAACCCAAAGATTAACAACACTCAGTAAAAACTGCACTTACCCTCGTTTTCCATGGACAACCCCTTACTTTAAATAAATCCCAGTTCTAGATTCTCCCACAAGAGGAAACATCCACCCTGTCCAGATGCCTCAAATCTTACATGAATCAAATCAAAGACCCACTTACTCTTCTGAACTAATGCAGATACAAGCCGAGCCAAGTATACGAGCCAAGTCCTATCAGGGAAATCTCACGCTATTTAGCAGGCACCATAAATGGCCAAATTAAGTCATTGCAAAGTTGACAGATGTTTAGATCTCACAATTCTTGGACTGGCAACAACCACAACACTTGTATATAAATATTGGACAATTCAAGTGTCAAATTTTATGAATACATTTGTGCAAGTTCTACTGATAACTTACTGCAAATAAAAGATGCATTAGGTTTATAAAGACAAAATATGAAATAAGTTTTAAAAGAGCTCAGATATACATTTATCTTCAATGTATTCTCAGCATTCTTCTCATCGGCTTTATATAGCAATTATTTCTCAATAACCAATGAAAGATCAAACCACCAAGAACGTGGTCAGTAGTCAAATATGGAAAGTACTATGGAAGAGTAAATGCTGTTTTTCCTTCCTCAACAGTACATTTATATTTGGATCTAATGGATGCTGAAGAAAGCTAGGAAAATATAGTGAAGGTTCTGACAATTTCCCACCATTTTTCTGGAAAAGAATATGATGCAAGAGGAATCTAAAGGTTGGCAAATGCAGCAGTTATAATTATCAGTTGGTTTTAAACTGGGAAGGTCTATAATACACACAGGAATTACTGTGAGAGAGACAAATTATTCAAGACTTAACATTAGATTCAATAGTTTCAGTTACCAGCCTCCCACCATATCATAATTGATGCAATTTGGTAAAAGATCATCAGCTTGTAACATTAGCTCAGTTTTTCGCCTTCCATTGAAACAGCCTGAACAGAGCATTTCCTTTTTCCCTGTTTTCCACATTCTGCAGCATTTTGTATCTTTAGTTGCAGACTTCTTTTCTTTCCAGTTTTTTTCATTCATCTCCTTCAACCTGCATCTCCTCCAGACAATCAGCTGCAATCAACAAGCCTTCCACATACTGTTTGCCACCAACACAATCACTGGCGCCATTCAGTCTCTTGGTCTCCAACAGACATCCCCTCTGTACTCTTGACTCTTCTTCTTTTGCAACTTAAAACTCCTTAGATTTCTAAGTTCTGATGACAGGTCATCAACCTGAATCATTAACTAGTTTCTCTCTCCACACATCTGGCCTGCTGAATATTTCCAGCAATGTTTTTATTTCAAGTTATTTAGGCCTAGGAGCACAAGCTTCTTCATGGCCGACGATACTGGTCTTTTGAGGCAAGCTTTTCCACAGAAAGGATGGTGAAATCTGGAACGAGCTGCCGGAAGAAGTGGGGGCAGATACAATTACTGTGTTTAAAAGATGTTTGGACAGGTACATGGATAGGGAAGGCAGAGAGGGATACAAAACTAATGAAGGCAAATGGGATAAGCGTAGATAGGTACCGTGGTCAATGTGGCATAGTGAGCCAAAAGGGCCCATTTCTGTGCCGTGCAATTCCATAATTCTAAGAAAATAATGGGTATGTGTGGAAAGTTATCAAATCACAAGACTACAGTACTGATTGATTAGTAACCATATTAATTACTGCTGAACCCCAAACAAAGAATTGCTCTGCCATCTCAGACTAATCAATTCCATATCACCCAGTCTCAAATATCACCTGTCACATTTATGAAACTAAACCCTCAAGTTTTACCAGCCCAGGGATATACTGACTAAATCGTTAAAGGTTTCATATGTTCAAAATTCGTTTATCAATGTACCATTTGAACTCTTCTATACCAACTTCTATAACTCTTCTATAAATCTAACTTTATCTTACAACGAGAGTGGGGAAAGCTGCAAGCTGAACCCACTTAGACCAACCTTTGTAAGAATCCGCTATCTCAGCTTTAAAGCCAACAATTAACTTGTATGCTCACTGAGTCATGATCTACCAGATTGGTAATTCAGGGTCTACAATTAGAAGTACAAAACTATCACACCAAATATATAAGCAGCACTGCTTCATGGATGACAGTCAAAGCACTCTGGAGTACAACAGAATGATAGGTTGCCTAGGAGATGATGTTCGATCTGCTCTTCATCAAATCTCACTTTGGCTACAACTGAGATTTCTCATACCGACAAGGGAACAGATACCTTGAAAGATGGAGGCAACCCACAAGAATGTGTTTGAACTTGCTGCTTCTGAACGGAATCTATTCAGTAATTCTGCAACAGAAGTAGCTTATGAATACCTGGAATGAGAGGGTGGACAAATGTGAGGCTAGGGGGAGAAACTTATTTATCCTTCCATCTTGAAGCATGGAACTTTAACATTAAAAACAAACTGGAACATGAAAAATAACTTTTAACTTGAACTACTCAGATAGCAGAGAACAACACATGGTTAAAAAATTGTAAAAGACACAAGGTAGAACGTCCATGAATGTTTCAGCACAAAATTTAACTTACTTTTTTTTCTCCTGACTTTTGTGCCTCCAATGACCAGAATACAAAACGGTAATATACTCTGAATGACAATATATTTTCATTTGAAAGACTGCCCCAGGTGATCCAACAGGACGAGCTTTGAAAATGCACTAATCTTAATTATAAAGAATTAGCTATGTTCTAGGACTTTTTTAAAATTTCAAATATAAAGTTTATTCATAATAATTTTTTTTTAAACATCACACAAAAGAACGCAGAGCAATGCTCTTTACATTCTTAGTGTTGTTTGGTCAATACTTTCTAATAGTATTAACACATCTTTTTAACATGTCACCATTGCCACTCATGGGGTGGGGGGGGGGGAGAACAACCTTCCATTGTTTTGAGGGACTTCTCCATTGGACTCTGTTCCTCAATGTTCAGTAACAGAAGGACCCTAGACTATGGTCCTTCCTCACAAAGCCTTTGCATTGGCTGCTCCAAGCTTCAGTACATCCCTCAGCACATTCTCCTGCAGCCTGGAATGTGCAAGTCAGCATTATTCCCTTACAGACATCTCCGTGCTAGAAGATGAACAAATTTCGGGCAGACCAAAGAGTGTCTTTCACCGAGTTGATAATCTTCCAGCAGCACTTGATGTCCGTCTCCATGCATGTCCCTGGAAACAGCCTGTAGATCAGTCCTCTGTTAGGCAACTGTTCAGGATGAACTGTGAGGAGGACCCTTCCATCCTTCTGCACACCCATCTTCGCAAATCTAGTCTGCAAAGAGGTGGGTGGCCATCTCCTCAACACAGTCATCCTGATGGCAGCATTCGTTGGGAGTGATTTCCCGACCATAAAGGGAGGTTCCTCACCACTTTGTTGGTCCATTCAGAAGCAGTGAATCAAATTGGCACAAAATCTGAAAGCACGCTTTCTGTTGCCACCAGATCTCAGTCAGAGGGCTGGTGACATTAGTGCACATACAAGGCAAGACTAGCAAAAATTGGCAGCCTTCTCGGCACAATGCTAAGCATTTCTTAGCTTTCTACAGCTTAAACCTCAGCACAATTCTCTGTAAAACCTACATAGGTACAAAAACTATTCCAAAATACACTGGTTTGCAGGTAAATTAGAAAAAAATTGATTAAGCTGTGCCGTTGATACTGATCTTGCTCAATAAACAGTTGCTTTCAGTCCTGTCACAAAGTCTGATGCCTAGCCACCGATCTTGTTCCCTGCCAGAGCTCATATGTAATTCAACACACTAGTAGCAACTTAAATTTTAATTTCTTTGTCCAATGAAATAACAAGATGTCACCCCCACCTGCCCCCCAAACAGTAGCACAAAATGCATGCCAGAACTGGAATATTCTGGACTCTTCCACTATCACTGGCATTAGCTTATTATACTCTCTTCTATAGCAGGGATATTCCAGAAGAAAAATCCCGCACTGTTGCATGTGCTTGCTTCTGTGCTTCAAGGGATCCTTGGAGAAGATGAAGCAGTTAACTGAGATGTTAAACATATTTTGATTTTTGGAGCATAGAATATATTTAAATCTGATGTTTCCAACTTTGGAAAGTGAAGTCTCTTTTTTTAAAACCCATGAATTCTTGGTTCAAGCTGACAGCTACACAGTGAATACATATACAAACACCATGAAATGGTCCCCAGACACAGTAATCAAGATCAAAATTATTTCTAAAACTGAATATGTGTAGAACATAAATCAATACTGCACATGGGAGATTACCCAAACAAACAAGGAGCCAAACTTACAAATATACTGCAAGATGCAAATTCCCACAAAAAGTATATATAAAGAGAGACTATACTTTCCAAACTATACAGGGTGAAGTTTTATGTTCTTATCGTGCAATTATATCAAGCTTAAGATACAACTGTGGCCTGATGTACTCTGATGTTGATGTTCATCCCATGGAAAATATCATTTGCCCATCCTCACGGCATGCCATTTTAAAGAAAACTCTTCAAAATTTAGATGCAAAAAAAGTAAAACACAAAACATCAACATCAAACACTTACACTTGTGTATAGCAAGTTGACCACGGCAAAACATCCACTTCAGGAGTATTATCAAACAAAATTTGACACTCACATATAAAAGGGATGTAGAAGTATAGATGACCAAAAATTTGATCTTAAAAAGAAAAGACAAGTAGTGTTTTTTGTTTGGAATCCCAGCACGTTGGGCCTTGGCAGTTGATTCACAGTCACCATTAGAAAACAGAAATGCTCATGAGGACAAAATTAGAGTGCAAACATCTCCAAAGACTATAGTGCTGAAGGAAACTATAAAGATGAGGACAGGCATGCAATTTGAAAACAAGGATAAGAATCTCAAGAAGTGAGGTGTTATTGAAATAGGACCCAATGTTATTCAGCAAGCACAAGACTAATGGGTTTACAGGACTTAGTGAAAATCTCAAGATAACAAAAGATATCAATTAATAACTAGTGAAGAGTCTCAAAAAAGATTACTAGATCAGGGAGCAGTCATTTAAAACTGAGGTGCATAGGAATTTCTTCTCACAAAGGGGAATGATTATCTTAAATTCTCTACCCTGGAGGCTGGGTCACTGGTAGTATTTAAAGAGGAGGCAGAAATATTTGAAACATCAGAGAATCTAATATATGTGGAACTGACTCAGAAGTGGAGTTGAGATCAGGAGCAGTTTAGCATTTGCATACTGAATGGCAGGGCAGGCAACAAAGTCCTTTTCCTGATGTCTTATGTTCTTGTTTCAACTGCAGATGAGTTCTGGTTTGGGGTAGAACAGAATCAGTGGCCTGTAATCAGAATTTGTGAAAAGTATCCAATAGGTTCAGTTGCCCCAGTTGCTACTTGGTGAAAATAACTGTTCACAGAGCATAATATTGGGACAAGCTTTCTGAGAATAAGGAAATATTGGAGGGGTTAAGGCAAGTGACAGTGAAATAGAGCTCAGTGACATGTAGAAAGAAATGCAGTTTTTGAATATTGGTGTCAGTGTGCAGTATGTAGATGTGAAGCAGGAGGGTGCTACAGAGAGAGTTGATTGTCAAGACACTGAAAGAGTACCCATTGCTGTCGGGTTTCCAATCCCCTGAGTTCCAGCAATTAGGATGTCAAACTGCCAGGTGCTACAGCTGGAAACATGAAAAAAGTACTTGCTCTTTCCTGTTTACATCTCTGACAAACAGTTGACTCCCATGCCACATCATTCCACCCACCTTCAGTGATGGACTGAATGATTCCAATCTCTCAGGACTGATGACTGACGCCATGGGCATTACATTTGCTAGAGCAGCAGCTCACTGCACACCCTGCTAAGTTACTGCATTAGCTTGAAAAAAAATCAGTTGTGCCTGCAACAGCTTGCCTTGTTTTCTCAATATGATGGAGAAATTCACATTCTATCTTCTAGCCACATGGCAGCTGCCAAGTTCAATTAACTATTCATTCTCATTAAGCCAGTTGTACAAGTTGACTTAATTTTGAAATTTAACAGATTGAATGTCATGAATATTCAGTGACAAATTAAAAACTGAGGATGTTGTAAACTCTCAGGGCAGGCAGCTTGAGAAGAGGAAAACCAGATTTAACCTTTCAAGTTAATGAACTTTCCTCAGAACTTTTCAGAGCTATTTGATGATTTACAACTTCATGCAGAGTGCAAATGTTAAATGCTTAACTGAGCTTGGAAACCTGTTTGAAGATTAGAAAGGAGTGTGCCTCCTTTTTCTTTGAAATTAAAATTGTTGAGATTGCCACTCAGATGGTCTGCAGTTTAGTCATTTACTTTTTTTTTAACATTGAGAAAACTGGATTCGAAAAGTATCATGAGTCAACCAAAGCAAATTACATTTGGTGAAAATAGACATCTGTTATGTATTGCAATAATGGTACAGAAAGCAGTTTCGTGTTGTGCCAAAGTAGTAACTTGTATGGCAATTATTATCTTGATATAATCCTAGTACTGATGAAGGCACAGAACCCAAATGCATTATTTAGATTTTTTAAATTTGATGCACATGTTCAAGATTTGTAATGTTCTGAATGAGGCTGATAACAAATCATTAAGTTAATGCTTCCATTTATTGCAGCAAACATCATGCGACTAATCTTCTGAGGAAAAAAAGAGTTGACAAATCTACACTATTGTGGATCTTCTGTTTTGTATACCAGCCTCAGTTAAACAAGCTGATACAGGATGAGATTATTATGCTGCATAAATTTTTTTAAAAGTTTCCCTTTAAACTGCACTTCCTGGTAACGCATCAAAATAGAGAATTACAGTTGTAGTGCAAGCACTAGGGATATAGGCTCTCAAGTTGATCTTTTGGCACAGTATCAGAATACACAGCAAATGTGATTCAAAGAAAATTCTTGAATTCTTCATATTTAATCTTACCCTGTTAAGTATTTACCCTGTACTTTTGAGGATGTGATTTTTTTTCCACATTGAAAAACATCCTGACTTGTCATCTGAAACAGTTGTATTCAATTGCCATAAAGAGAAAAGAGGGCAGACAATTAATTCCACTTTTCCTGCATTTAGAGACAAGCAACAAAGTTTTGTGTAGATACTTAAGTACTCTCACAAATTAAGGACAGAAAAGAAAATCACTTAAGTTACTTTTTTTAAACTAAGCATGCAATCATTTTCTTGAGAAAAAGTGGTTAAGAAGTTTGTATCTTAGATATAGTTTGTAATGCTTATTACAAGATAGATTTTCACCAAAGATGGACTGACATCAAATCACATTCAGAAGATATATTTACTTTTTAGTTTTTTCCCAAGGAATTGAAGCTTGCACCAAATAATATTATTAATTATTATAATTATTAAAATATGTCCACAAGATACAGCAACATTGTTATTTTCCAGTACAATCTATACATCCAAGGATTGGCTGTTTAAAAACCCATTAATTCTATGAAACACAAAGTTGTGAATTGTTACTTTTATTAAAGTAAATCCACGTTCCAGAAAATAGTATTGTTGTACTAGGCCAGTCATGCCAAATGCGTTAATGGAGTTCAGTGTTAACAGTCTCATTTTCAAGTCAAACTTTTTGACTGTATTTTGAACTATGTAAAAACCAGTAGTCAGAGGTAAATTTATCTTTTCAAAAATACTGTATGAAGAATCTACTGAACTATAATATATTAGACTGAAATACAGGTACAAGTTATTGTGGGAGCAATTAAACACTCGGGTTTTCTGTTTTCCAATAAAATTACCATTAATAATTTGAAACTACTGTCTATTAAATTTAAGCTACTATGAATACTAGGTTTAATGTCATGTCAAGAGCCTATAAAAGCTGGGTATAATTCTGCAAGATAATGGAAAGTTTGGGAGCATGTGCAAATATTTAAAATCCTATAGTGTATAGGCAAGATGAACTTATGATGAGACCTGGAACTTATGATGAGAAAAAGAGATTATCAGCTCTTATATCAGAGGAAGGCCGGCAGCAGCTTCAGGACACACATGGACAGTTAAACACTGAAACCCAGCAGCTGTCAACAAATTCCTCTCCCTCTCCACGAATGCAAGAGATCCTTAAAACTGATGCCCGATAATAAATGATGGCAGGAAAGGTAAAATTAACACACAGTTTGTGAGATTTTTCCAGGTACCTTTCTGCGAGGTCAGCAGTAAGCACCAGCACATTGCCACTGACAGCAAAATCCAGAGCAGTACAGTTAAAGCAGCCCACAGATTCAACAACAATCATTCAGCCACAAACATAGAAGGAAATGTTGAAGGGGTGCATGAGTAGAGATCCACTTAATGTAGTGTGGGTAGCAAATTCAACAAAAAATGTTGAATGAGAGACAAGGGAGAAATATTAAGAGTTTAAAAATGTCAGGGGATATATAATTTAAATATTGAATGGATCAGTTGGCAATAATTTGATTCAGATCCAATATGTCTCCATTAACTTTTAAGAAAAAGACAGATGATCCAATGGGTTTTGTTTGTCTATATAAAAAAAGTTTTCAAAAATGATATACAAGTCTGATTCCCATTCTGATTCCTGTCCTCCCTCACTTCCCACAACCTTCAATATTCAGTCTCCCCACAATCCTTCCAAACAGTGCAAGACTATTGCAGGCAGTCCCTCCAGGATTGTGTTCCTGCCACCAGCACCAATGCTGGAGGCAATTGCAAGATGGGGCTTGAGAAACCATTGGACAATGCTACATTTTACAAATATACCATCTCTTGACAATTTAACAAAATTTTCTGCTCATAAAATAGAAAATTCTGTGGAAAATCAAGCCTCTGAATGCAGTGTTTCTAGAACAGTGGGATTTATTTCAGTTTTCTCAAATGGTTAAGAGAAATCTGAAATTCTGGGTGCAAGAGGAATAATCTTCTTGTTTTCATTTGTAACTAAATATTAAAAATTCCTTAACAATGAACTCAAAACTTACAAAGAGAGAGGAAAAAAATACTTCTTCCTGCTATTGGAGCTCTGTTATATGTATTCTCTGGCCTTTAGAAACAGGCAAGTAAAAGAATCAGGCAGAGAATGAAATAAAATAATCATAAATTGACCCTGCAACTTTCTAACATGTTTCCTATTCCTGTAAATCCTTCTCTCCATTCTTTTCACTGATATATTTCAACAATAAAGATACTAAACAATTCTACAGTTGATTATAAAAGAAAACACAGTGGATGCTGAAAAACAGATATGAATTCACTGAGGAAAATTTGGAAAACATTTGACAGGTCAGCAGATCA
>JARFYF010000063.1:91245269-91259429 GCA_030265395.1 Rhina ancylostomus
AGGATATTGAGTGGGACCTTGGACTGTACACCTATCAACCATTACTTTTTGAAAAGTATGCATATGCATCTTTAAAAGGAGGCAGGAAAAGGTAGGAAGATAGTTTAAAATGGCTTACAGGCTGCAATACTTCAGCTGAGGTTTGGAACAGAGGGTGTGCTAAAGTGTTTGCAGCACAAGTTGTTTTTTAAAAAACAGGAGCAAGGTATGTCAGTACAGATATTTAACAAGGGCATGCCATGCCCCTTTGGTTATTAGCCCAAGTACAAAATACAAGAGTAGGGAGTAAAAGTTTTGTGGAATTAAATGAGAATACAATTTGATAGAGGAACTCTGGCAATGTGAATTCCATCAGGTGATCTCTCAACTCTAAAAGATAAAAGTGCCATACAGCATTCAAAAGAACAGAGTTTAAAATAAAGCCCAACAAGAAGTGATAAGTAACTATTTATTTTTGCCTTTCATACACAATGATCCACTGTAGCACTTTTATTTTTTTTTAAAATCCCAATGGTTGGAGAAATACTAAAAAGGATTATTTTAGATATTAACGAAACTAAAAGTAGAGTGACTTCAGTTCTCTGTAGCAGACAGAATATCAGATTTCAGTCATTGCCCAGACATGTCCAAATAGTTTCATTTTAATGCAAAGAACTGGCACAAGAATGGAAATATGGATCCCAGCTCCTTCCCATCATTTAGGTTTTGTAATGGTATTGATGTGTAGAGGAATACAATGTGTACAGTGCAGAGAGGATAGATGTATTCTGAGCACCTAATCCAAGCACCGGCCTCAAAAGCCATGCAGAACACAATTATCACCACTTAATTCAAGGAATGCTGGATGCTCTATGCAACTCTTCCTGGATAGCTTCAAAACCAAATCAGTGGATCTTTCCAATTTAAGTCACACCTTTCATAAAGGAAAGAGCTTCACAACAGGCCAGGTTTTTCTTGCAGGCAAGTTGATCATCTCATCTGACTCAGTTTCTTGACCGTTCATTCCTTCAGGTATTGGTTGAAATTTTCTGAATGATATATAACTGACACTTCTGTGTCGCGCAACAAATAACGCTTCCTCACTTTCCAATTCTTCTGAAGGTGAATTTCTTCCAGATACACCAACTGGATACGTGTCACAAGTTCTGAGATAATTTTTGTGAGATCTTTTAAGCATCACAAAACAGAGAGCTAGTGCCAATGACACAAGTAGAAATGCACATATAGCAGAAGCAATTAAGATTTCCTTCAAGCCAAATGAGGACCAAAAGCCAGAATCTGAAGGAAGAAATCAAACATCAAGCTCCAAGTTCATTTGCTTCCTTATCCAAAAAAGTTTTAGTCTATGTTCATTAATATTACTAAATTTGGTTGTTGTTGAAAAGTGGAAAATAACATTTAATTTTTCTGAAACTAAACAAAATACTCAATCTTTTTCTGATGACTATTTAGAGCAATCCAAGTATAATAAACTTCAATGTAGTTTTCAGTTGCTGATTTTCCAACAATCTTAGTGTTATTGACTTTCAAAAGCAGGATTAGTTTGTTCAAAACTTGTAATAGTCCGAGATCATAAAAATCTGAAAAATCAGTGCTCACTTCTGCAAACTTTCTAATTCTTAACTTTCCTCTTTGGTCTCTTACCATTTCATTTGTTCTGCTCCTTATTACAGGAATAATATGATAAAAGACTCAATGCCAGTTGTGATGAGTATTATTTTAAAAAGGTATTTTAAAGGTATTTTCAAGTTCAAGTTTTTTGTCATGGGCATATGTATCCTCAGGGTATAAATGCCATGAAAATTAGCTTTTTGCAGCAGCATAGTAGCATTTCTGAAAACAAGGTTATTGAGTTAGCAAAAGGCAGATGATTTGAACAGCCTACAAACCAAGAGTTGTAATTAAGGTGACATTTGCACTCTTTTTCCAAGTCCCTTGGAAAACAGTTTCCTTTGCAAATGACAAAAGGGATTCATAGAGTTGTACAGCACAGAAACAGGCTCTTCAGCCCAGCCTATCCACGCCAAATCAAAATGTCCATTTATGCTAATCTCATTTGCCTACATTTGGCCCATTTTCCTCCAAACATTTTCTAATCATGTACCTGTCTAAATATCTTTTCAATATTGTAATTGTACCTGCCTCTACCACCTCCTTTGACAGCTTGTTCCATATACCTACCACCCTGAGTGTGGAAAACCATGTTCCTCAGATCCTTTTAAACATTCTCCTCTCACCTTAAACCAAATGCCCCCTAGTATTACACTCCCCTGTCCTGGGGAAAAAAAAGACTGAATATCTGCCCCTCAAAATATTATAAACCCCTCAGCCTAATTCATTCCATGGAAAAGAATACCAGCTTATCCAGCGTGTCCTTGCAACTCCAGCCCAGCGAACATATCTGTAACTTTTTTTGCATCCTCTCTTGCTTCAACACATCCTTCCTATCATGTGGCAACCAGAACTGCATACAATACTGCAAGGGTGGCTTACCCAATGATCTGTGCAACTGAAATATTACATCCCAAATCTTGTACTCACTGCTGTGGCTGATGAAGGCA
The DNA here is from genome assembly GCA_030265395.1 of Rhina ancylostomus. NCBI lineage: Eukaryota > Metazoa > Chordata > Chondrichthyes > Rhinopristiformes > Rhinidae > Rhina > Rhina ancylostomus. Next base: position 91,247,831 of record JARFYF010000063.1, read on the forward strand.
AGCATGCCATATGCCTTCTTCGCCAGTGTACCTGTGTCACCACTTTCAGAGAACTATGTACTTGAACCCCAAGATTTCACTGTTCGACTACACTCCCAGGGTCCTGCCATTCACTGTATTTGATCTGACCTGCTTTAAGTTCCCAAAATGTGTCACTTCACACTCAAGTTAAATTCCATCAGCCATTCCTTCGCCCACTTTCCCCAGTTGATCTAGATCCTTTTGTAACCTTGGCCAATCTTCTTCACTATCCCCTATACTACTAGGTTTGGTGTCACCTGCAAACTTAATGCCACCTATATTCTCTTCCACATTATATGACAAACAGTAAAGGACACTGGACCAATCCCTGCAGCTCACCACTGGTTATGGACTCCAATCTGAAAAGAAATCCTGCAGTACCATCCTCTGCCATCTACCAACAAGCCATCTCAGCAGTATTTCATAACACACAAAGCCAGTTGCTTCTGAATGAAGACTAAGTGAAGAGTAGTTATTCTTAACAATTTTCCAGATGCAATCAGTGGTGGAATTTGGTGCTTGTGCATACATGCAAGCACAAATTTTGTCCAGGGAATTCTTTTTTGAGCCAGGAAGGTGAAGAGCAGGACTGGCAGGCAAGAATAGATCAAGTCTCTACCAGCCCAAGATGTTTTGCATTGACACAATGAGCAAGTCCAAATGGGCAGTGTCAAACTTGGTTTAGAAAAATACCACTGTTTTTAAAGAGATCTTAAACACATTATATACCATTTTCACATTAATTTGTGAAAACAAAATATTCATTCATATAGCAGAGAATTTTTTTTCATTCTTTGATCCATGAAATTATCTTACACATACCTAATTCAATGCACTTGGGCTTTTGTCCCACTGAATAGTCATCAAATCCATATTTACACTGGCAGAAATATGAACCAATGGTATTTAGACAGTTAGCCTCCTTGCCACATGCTGCAGTCTTAGATTTGCACTCATCAACATCTGCAAATGTAAAAATAGCAAGTCATTCCAAACAGCAGTAAAAGGCAGAGCACTTCATTGTATTGTACACAAAACCTCCAAGTTCACAGAATAAAAAAAATTGCTTCCCAGCCCCACCCAGAGTTGTTTTCTCCACTTATTCCAACTTTGGTGGTTTACAAATGCCCTAGCCAAGTATAATGTGCCTAAGGTGTAAACCAAAACTGATCACAGAAGTGCTGTTGCAGAAATAGCACTATTTAATGCAGTCAGCTTTGCTATATTTTTGCTTTCTGGAGACACCATTAACGGGAACACCATGACTGTTTTCTTGAATCAAGCAAGGTAAACTCTCTAGAAATGTGGATAACCCTGAATGAAAGATCACATCTATTTTACTTTACACATTACTTAGAGAACAGAGAAGTCATTGGTTAATTAAAAAACTGGAAAAACTTGCACCATTTGAACAAAACTGAGTTAGAAATCAACAGCTTCACACCAATATATAATTGGAAATACTATCAAATAATAATGACTTGCTTCATTCACCATCCACAATGATCAGCAAAAACAAACTATGTGGTGCATGTAATGACACAGAGCTCAGAGGAAGGGGTCCTTCCTTCCACATCCCTCTACACTTGACCTTTATGGGATGAGCCAGATTTCAGTGCTTCAAGTATAATACGTGGTTGGAGTCTATTAGAAAGATTTAATAAGTCCATAAAGGACAAGCACAATGTGTTTTTTTTTGAAAAGAAAATTCCCACCATTACCAAATTGGATGTGATAACAAAAACTGAAAACAAATGGATTTTTTCTGTATTTGTTAGATACAAGAGAATGCATAATGTGTATTCATTCACAGGACATCCACATCAATGGCAAAGACAGAATTTAATTTTCACTCCTAAGTATCTCTTGGACCTCGTGGGAGTTTCCAGCCTGCCTCAAAAGGGACTACAAATAGTCAACCAGATTTTAGAGACTAGCTTTTAATTCCACACTTAGTTACTCAAAAAATCAATTTGCCTAGTTACTTTGTTGGGATTAAAACTCCCATCTCTGGATCAATAGTCTAGACCTCTGGGTATTGTCTAATAGCTTAACACTATGCTACTGTACCTCTCAGTAATGTTCCAAAGTGTGAGGTCCCAGAGCACACTAAGTACAAGAGACACTCATTGACTCAAAGGGTTTTCTCAATCTTCATCTATTTCTAAGGAGGCTCCTTCCCAAATTACAAGCCAGGGTGTTCCAATATTAAATAGTGGAAAACTGGATTCTTTATATACTCCCCTACTCCCTCCACTAAAACTATGAAATTATTTTCTGTATGGCACAGCTATATAAATAAATCGTACTTCAAAGAGATGCAAGAGACTGCACATGCTGGAATCATGTGATAATCTGCTGGGAGGTCCTGATGCAGGGTTTTGACCCAAAACATAAACAATTCATCCTCCCTACCCCCAGATGCTGCTCGACCCATTGAATTCCAGTTCATTGCTCCATATTTCAACATATGCAGCCATTGTAATACTGAAGACTATGGAATGTAGCCCAGGAGACCAATACCACCCTTCCATTTACTTCAGAGACATTAAGGTCAAATTCAGTTCCCTCATTTCCATGCCCCAGCTAAGAATGATTAAAATGTACATAAAACAAGGGTGAATTCTGGGACCTTCTAGTTGTGTGGAGTATGGCTTATTGATCTGAATGAACAAGGATAGATCTCTAAATATATGTGCATCTCTGAAGTAGTACAGTCAGTTATTGCTAACTTAGAGCTATTACTTTGACACCAATAAGAATTTTAAGCAGTCAACACTTCCTAGTTTTCAAGTGCCATATTTTAATTACCTCTCACTGAGATTGACACCAAGTGGACTTGTCCATTCCTCACGTTAGCCACCAACTCGTTTGACAAGCTATTCATGTGCATCTGTAGTGTGTGTTGGATGTTCTCTCCATTTGGACCAAAATGCAGCTCATAGGCCAATTTGAATCCTGAAGTATTGATCCTGCAACAAGCAGCAATTACTGTAAAACTGGAGTCGCAAATACTTATTGACTGTTGAGATAAACTTTCTTGCTTGCCCATTTACTTCTTTGTCACTAAATTTCAAACCATTAGAGATTTATTGCATACAGCCTTGAGGCTATTGTGAACAGCACTCAATATACAACTCAATGCTATTTTCTGTTCCCCCCCCCATTAGAAATATTTCACATCTGCATGTTCATAAACACTGCAGGACACCTCAATTGCATTCTTTCACTAGTTCACTGCTAATCTACTGGATTTCCAAATAAAATGACTTATTTGGTCTCGGGTAGGCAACCAGTGAATAGTCAAGAGAAGAATTGACAATGAGTCTTTAAATGAACTAAAGTCTTTGGAAATCAGTTGCAGGTTTCACCATTTTCCATAGAGGCGGCAACTTCTCATCAGAATGTGTCAATTGAACCAGGGACCATTCACCGGCAGGGTTTAAACAGAAATTAGAGCTTTGCTTCAAAGTATTGTTCCTCATAGCTATTACTGGTGAGATTGGTGTGACAATACTTTTCAGCTCTAAGTTAACAGATATACTATTCTTTCACAATTGCAGCAGTGTACACGTTTCAGACTGATTTACAGGATTAACCAAGGAAAGTTGTATATTTATTATATGGATTTTGAGATCTTAAAAATGTCTGCACTCAGCAGCAGTGGCAAAGGAAGAGGACCTGGGAGAGCATAGGGGAATGGCATAGTTAATCAAGGAAGGTACCAGAGCAGTGCTGAATCGTGATGTGAAGGGAGTGGGTAGTGATATGGAATTGTTTTGGGTTGCAATTATGAATAGCAGGAGAAGGAAGACACAGGTGGGTATAGTCTCAAATGTGACTCAATAGGTCAGAGCATGAATAGGGATATATTAAGGGCATGATTGAAAGGAACAGCAATTATCATGGGAGATTTTAATCTACGCATCGACTGGACAAAGTAAACTGGCAAGGGGATGGTAGAAGAATAACTTGTGGAATTCTTTTTAGAAGAGTCTCTCATGGAGCCTACTTGGGAATGGGCTACTTTGGATTTGGTCATGTGAAGGATTAGTAAGGGATCTCGTGGTTAAACATCCTCTCCAGGGTAGTGACCACAATATGACTGGATTCTCCAAATACAGTTAGAGGGTAAACACAGGTCCATATCAGTGCCTTCAATTTAACTAAGAGCAATTATGGTACAAGGGAGGAATGGATAAACAAGCTGAGAAACAGATCAGATGAACAGTGGCAGATATTCAAACAGCTGGTCAAAAGTCCTCAGCAACAGTTTCTCAATCAAAAAGGAGGAATTCCATGAGAAAGAGGCACAATTTGTGGTTAACAAAGGGAGGTAAAGAATATTGTTAAATTGAAAAGTAGGACATACAAAGTGACAAGGGCTAGTGGTAGACCAAAGGACAGGGACATTTTCAGGATCCAGCAGAACCCTAAAGCTCACAAGGGAGAAAATTAATTTTGAGAGAAAGCTTGCATACAAGTATAAAAATAAATAGTAAAAAGTTTCAATGGATATACAAATCAGAAGAGAGTGGCCAAGTATAATATGGAGCCTCCAGAGAACAAAGGTTGGTGAATTAATAACAGCAAACAAAAAAGGTTGAATTTTTTTTTAAAACATCAGCTCTCTGTGGAAGACATTGCTAATATCCCAAAGATATCAGACAGGCTAATTTCAAAGTAAGTGGTAGAATTTACAAAAATCCCACTTCACAAGGGATAAAGTATTGGAGAGACTCAAGGGCTGAAGGCAGACAAGTCACCAGGACCCAATGGACTGCATACTCGGGTTTTAAAGGAAGTGGCTGCAGAGATAGTGGACCCGGTGGTTGAAAATTTTCATAACTTGCTCAACTCCAGGAGGGTACCAGAAGATTAGATAACAGCCAATGCAACTCACTTGTTCAAAAAAGTAGAAAGGTAGAAATAGGGAGCTACAGGCAAGTTAGTTTGACAGCTATTATTGGCAAGATGCTGGAGTCAAAGAGGAAATAGTTCATCAGTTAGGAAAGCTGAATGTAATTAAACCTAGTCAACATTGTTTTGAAAGGCAAGTCATGTTTGACAATTTAGCTCGAATTCTTTGAGGATGTAACAAAGAGGACTGATAATGGGGAACCTGTAGATGTAGTGTATTTAGATTTCCAAAAGGAATTTGGGAATGTATCACGGAAGATGCTGGTGCACAAAATGCACATTGTATCAGAAGAAACGTGTTAAAATAGCTTGAAAACTGGATGCCTCTCAGAAAATAAAAGTCAGAACAAATGGGTCCTTTTCAGACTGGAAAGTGGTAATGAGTACCACAGGGATCAGTTCTTGGCTTGCATTTGTTCACTATTTACCTTAATGACCTGGAGTGAGGAACAATATGCAAGGTTTCCAGATGATACAAAAATAAATAGAAGGGCATGTTGTGTTAGAGTACTGTGATTCTGCAACAGCATATAGATTGATGGAGTGGGTAGGCAAAAGACATAAATGGAGTTTAATATAGGGAAGTTTGAAGTCATGCACTTCAATAAGAAATCAAAAGGCAGATTAACTAAAATAGACCAACTCCAAGTACAGGGGGATCTAGGTGTTCTAATGTACAAATCATAAAAAGCTGGAAGGCAAGTTCAACTAGTTTAGGTGACAAACAGCATTTTTGGTCTTCGTGGCAAGAGAGTTGAAGTTTGAAAATTGGGAAATTTTTTTGCAATTGGCCAAGGCCTTCTCTGAACTACTGCCTACAGTTTTAGTCTCCTTATGTTAAAAAAATAGTAACATAGGAAGCAATACAAAAAGAGATTCACCAGGCTAATTCCTGAAAATGAGAAGGTTGTCCTACCAAGGGACTATAGCTTTGCTGTATACTCCTTGGAGTTGAGATTAAAGGCTGACTTTATTCAAACATGAAGAAGTCTTAACACATTAGATGTCAGGATGTTTTCACAAATAGGGAAGTCACAAACAGGAGGACATAACCATAAGAGGCTGGTCATTTAAAACCGAGGCACGTACAAATTTATTCTCAGAGACTGGAATTCACTGCCCTGGCAGGTGGTAGAAGTTGGATTACAACAAATATGTAAGATGCAGGCGGGTCAAGGAATAGAGGGGTATGGAAAAATGGCACAGAAAAGGAGTTGAGGCCAGCATGGGTCAGCCATGATCAAACTAGCAGGACGGTCTTGAGGAGCCCAATGGCCTACTCTGCTCCCATTGTATGTTCTTGTTCATGCATCTCTTGGGAGTTCAATTCCATGACACATGGCAATGAAAAGTGTACAAGTGGCTTTGTTGTTCTTGTGAACAAGGATACTCTCAATAGGTCCCTCACCCGAGCCTCAACCTGCTGATTTCTGCCATCCCTTCTGCCTCCACCTGTCCTTCCACGTTGGGCTCAACCAAACTGTGTCTGCAATCACTGAGCTATCTGCATCTCACTGGGAGTGAGGAGTGTCTGCCATGGAGACCACCACTGACTGTGTTGGGCCTTTAAAACCCCATTCTAATGTTCACAACAACTCCTCTGCTTAACCTAAAGGACATTAGAATCCAGCATTGGCCAGCAATAAATGACCTTAACTCCAGCAAATGTAGGTCTTGTGCACAATGATGCCACTATACCAGTCAGTGAGGAAGTACTCATATGGTGGTAGAGCCCTCTCTGACCCTTGCTGCCTAGTCAATTTCAGATTCTGAGTGAAGTTCAGAGTACAACTAGTCGTAATGTCCTGGACCAGATCACCAGCATCATGTCCTTCCTCTGCTATCACATGGCTACATTTTTGTGTTCTGTGTTCTCTCCTCAGATCTTCATGTTCACCCTCAGCTACATCTACAAATCATTCAATATTTAAGGAAAGTGGCCAGGTCCACTTGTATCAACGTATCTGCCACATTCCTGCCACTGTCACAGCTCTGCTGGAGAACCTGATCTTTTCTTCTCCCTCAAGCAATAACATCTCAACCTGCACACCACAGTCAACAGGCTCTTCAAGTTTCCTACACACTTCTGGTAGAGTTATCAACAGAACATTCTTCAGTCCATGTGATAGACCAATAAACTATCAACTAAAACAAAGTCATAGCGCACAGTACACTCAGTTGTTAAAGCTATCCTGATCTTTTATGCACTACACGCAGTACAATTTTGTACAAGATTTAAAAAGAGTCTGTGTTTAATAGCATTAGAGGGATGAAAAAGTAATTCACTATGACAGGGGGTAGTGTGGAGAGTAGAAAAAGATTCTTAGTGATGAGTGGCATGCCAAGGATTAACAGGAAAGAATCTGGTGTTTTGGTAGAATATGTAAAGATTGAGGATATGCTGATTGATTCAATAATGCACTCCTGAAGTCTCAATACTTACAGTTGCTGATCACAGGTTTTAAGTCTGTAGCTGGTCTCTGGAAGCATTAAGTTGACTAATAATTAGTCCTTGAATAACTAGTCTGGTTGAGTTTGATGAACAAACATAACAGCTATCCAAATTTTAAAAAATAGAGATAGCACTGTGCCTCTCGGGAGCAGTAAACATATAGAAAACTACAATATTATACAATTTTTTATTACATATGTTCACCATGAGTGAGTATCAAAATGCAGATATGAAATGCTGGGATCTGAACTGCTTGGAACTTCTATGTTCCCTCCAAATGCCTGTCAATAATTAACTCCCTAATTAAATCTCTGCTGGTGTCCAAGAACCCCAGAGTATCTTGTACCTCACAGGCACACATGCAGCACCTTGGTGCTCCACTGTGCCTCAGAGTTTTGTCATTCCCCCATGAAGGCAAAATTTCAGGTTAGATTTTGTTTTTACCTTTTGGCACCTCTAGGGAGGATTTTCTTAAGAGGCAGGTAAAATAATACCAGATTGTCCATAATCTGCACAAACAAAAAAATTAAGTGATTTAACAAGCAGCTTTCCTTTGCCTCACATTTGGGAGGGTTAATAGGGTCAAAAGGAATAAGTGTGAATTATTATTCCTACCAGATTCTGAACAGATTGTAGGAGCCGTTTTTCCAAGCGTCGAAAATTCTTGTAAACAACATTTGACAATTCCACTCTGGCAGAGACCTCCAATAAATGACCTGTATTTTCTAAAAAGTTGTAGTTGAAAAATAAACGAAGTTAGAGAACAACAGTTTACAAAACTTGTGACTTTTGGTAATTAATTTAATATTTTTTATTCATTGTTTACATCCTTATCCTCTAGTTGCATTTAATTATTCTGCAGAAATTTAGAATTGAGTGTCGAGAGTCAGGCTTAGTATTGTTAGGGCTACCTGCATTTTTGCTAAATACTACAAAACAAGAAGGGAAGTTGTGGGTGAAACATAGTATAAAGCCTTTAGAAAAAGTCATACCAAATCTGTATGTGCATTAGGAATATTGAGAAGATGAGATAGCAAGCCCACCAGTATTTCATTTGACCAATAAACACAACTTACCTGCATCTTCTTCTTGAAGCTTTGGTACTAATGTCATCCACGTGAAAGTCTGTGAACTAGATGGATAATTTGTATATTGAGCATTAAAAAAACTGGTCCCGTCAGTTTCCTTTTCTGTAGTTTCAGTATCCTGCCACACGGGCTCAGTAAAGGTCCTGCTACTGAGTATCTGTATTTTTAGCCATTCCAATTCATAATTCCAGGACTCATTTCCAGTCACCATGCTGGAGTTTGTTTTCAATGATGTGTATACATGGGTTGGTGCAATTAGTTGCACAGTTGTTTCATACGTTTGATAGACAGAAGTCTGTAAGCCACCCTCATGTACATACAAATCCTGGGATTTAGCTTTTGTCCATATATGGGTGTGGAATGAGGCTGTTAATAACGATGATACCATTCTACCAAGACTAACTGAATAGACCATTTCATATTCTCTCATTCCAGAATTGGCAGTTGACAGTAAGCTTGGAGGCTCCCACAACTCATGGTGTTCAGTTTTGCTTTGCATGTCGGTATATGTCTGCAAGATTTTTAATGGCAATGTCCTTTTATGCCCCAGATGTCCGCATTCAAGATTTTCAACCACATCCCAGCTAGTTGAAGCCCAATCAGCAGCCACAAGTTTACTCTCCATTGCCATCCACCTTTCAGTAGAGTCAAATGATTTTAGAAAACCTGTTAAAATTCCTTCCAATCTGTCAAACTGTACAGAATTTCCTCCGAATGTCATTCCCTCCAAAGGCACACTTCCAGGAAAAACTGGATGGAAATTTGATGGTGTAAATACACTGGAGAATTCAAACAGAGTAGAAGGCAGCCCTTTGGAGGTCCTACTGGGCGCCTGTGTGCAAAGATAATTGCATGGATGGACATTTTCAAAGTCTGATGTATGGTGTTTAGCAGTTATTTGTACTCCATGGATGGAAGCTAGAAAGTAGCTGCTTCCCTCAGTAAATTTCCAAATGCTGCCTCTTTCAGCTGTTGGTTGGGCAAATTCCTGAAAATTAGTACCACTCCATCTTCTCTCATAATCCCGAGATGTTGGTTCTGTAACTTCATCACTGAGCAAATTTATAGGTTGGCCCATGTGTCGTTTTCCATCAACTTCAATGTTTGTTGCAACAGAAATCTGCTGGGATATTCCAAAAGTAGATAACATCAGTACAGAAGTACTAGAAGTCTTAATCTTATTATGCATCTGATATTTGCCTTGCAAGCACTATTTAGATTGGTTTGAGTTTCCCATCTCAAAAGGTGAGATACGCTGCTAAAGCATGAATGACAAAGTTATGAGTTTTGTTGAAACAGGCTTGTGCCACTTGCTGAACAATTTGTTTTGGAATACAAATGAAAATTTCATCCTAATTCTGGTTACAGTTTCTCTGTAATGAGAAGAACTAATGTATTTGCACTACAATACTTTTCCACTGACTTACTGTGGCTGTCCAGTTGCACCAAATGTAGTCATCATACACACAAGGGTAAGCCGGAGAAAGATATTTGCTGGATTCTCCCTCAATGGTCATATGACAGTTCTTCAATACTGAAGTGATTGGAGATGAAAACCTTTCTGTTTCTGAAATGAGGAATTAGAAGATGTTGTACCAATTTTATTTTGAAAAGTTCATTCAATTTGAGCAACAACAGTGGTGGGTGGTTAATTAGTTTTAAAAGCTTGTCCCTACGAAGAACAATTCTATAGTGTTAAATCTGGGCCAAGTGTAAGCATTCTTGGACCCTTCCAGCAAGATCAACTCTGTGGGCATGAGGATAACACTTATACCAGCAAGTGTGAAGCAATGACTATCCTAAAAGAAGTCTAACCAAGTCTGAGACCATAAAAGGAGAACAACACACTGCCCAACATCTATAAAAGTACAATTTGGAATTTAGTGTTGGGGCTGATGTTGTTTCAATGCTATGATAGAGAATAACCTAGCACCAGTGCCTGCTGTCTACAGGATTCACTATAACAAACATCAAGATGTTATTCAGCAAGATAATGCACCGGCAACTTTTATTATCTAGGAAGTCAAGTGCACACAAATGTCGGCTCTTCCAAGTTATCCTCCAGTGATACAAATCAATGGTAAGAATCATTCACTGGGGGCTACAAGGGGAGCACCTTCAACAATACAGTGTAATCAGTTTTGATTCCATATGCACAAGTTAAATGGACAAAAACAAAACCTTTCAATGACCATCATAGGCCTTCTGTTTTCATCCAAATAATGTACATTAAGACTGAATAGAATGAAAGATGATTTACAAAAAGAAAATAAAACCTTTGTGCCATGCTTTTCACAAGCTCAGGATATCTTAATTTCATCACAATATTAAGTGCAGCTGCAACTTGAACTATGAGAACTGACATCCACAGCAAAACCCCAACAGAGCAGGAAGGAGAATGGAAATGGTTTTCATGATGTTAATTAAGAGAGCTCACTCTTCTTAAAGACTCCGTCCTGGTTCCTTCATACAACAGGCTTTGGACAACCTACAAACTGATTAGTCAATATTCATGTACTTTCTGTAGGTTACAGTGAAAACTTGGAAACTGGATTTCCTAGAATCAGAGCACTATAGCACAATACAGGCCCTTCAACCCACCATGTTGTGCCAACCTTTAAACTAAGCCTAAAATGATCTAATCTCTTCCTTGCACATATCCCCCTATTTTAAATTCCTCCATATGCTTATCTATCAATCTCTTGAATTTGACCAATGTACCAGCCTCCACCACCACCCCAGGCAGTGTATTCCATGCCCAACCACTCTGGGTAAAAAGCCTCCCCTGATATCTCCCTTGAACTTCCCACCCATTACCTTAAAGCCTTGCCCTCTTGTATTGGGCATTGGTGCCCTTGGAAAGAGGTGCTGACTGTCCACAATCTATTCCTCTTAATATTTTTGTATACCTCTATCAAGTCTCCTCTCATCCTCCTCCTCACCAAAGAGTAAAGCCCTAGCTCCCTTAGTCTCTCCTCATAATCCACACTCTCTAATCCAGGCAGTATCCTGCTAAATCTCCTCTGCACCCTTTCGAAAGTTTCCACATCCTTCCTATAATGAGGTGACCAGAACTGGACACAGTACTCCAAGTGTGGTCTAACCAGAGTTTTGTAGA
>JARFYF010000063.1:91279909-91290064 GCA_030265395.1 Rhina ancylostomus
ACGCAGACACGGGAGAACGTACAAACTCCTTACAGGCAGCGGCGGGAATCAAACCTGGGTCGCTGGTGCTGTAATAGCGTTGTGCTAACCACTACCGTGAACCTTTGTAAAACACTGGTTTGGCCACCACTGGATTGTTGTGCCAAGTTCTGGGCAGCACACTTTCGCAACAGTGCAAAAGGCTTCAGAAATGAGAAACTTCATTTATGGAGAGCTAGGACCGTCCTCCTGAGACAAAATAATTGAACTGTGGAATGTGAGATGTGGGCAGAGAACTGAGACAAAAGGGGTTATTCCTGCATTTGACCAATAAGGAGTCGACAAGCCAAGTCACCTTTTTTCATGCTGTAACCATTCTGCTTTTCTATGATTGCAGTAAGTTCAATTCCATTTACAACTCCTCAGAAAATGAGGCAGTCTTTCCCCAGATAGCATTGAGAAGCCAGACTGGAAAGTTCAACACCCTGAGGGGTGGCTCTCTTTACCAGTGACACCCTCTTCCCATGATTAAAAATGTGAAACAAGATTTTCTACAGTGAGACACCCTTAAGAATATCACTAATTCTACTTGCAGGTATTAGCAGTGGCTACAGAGGGGTTGCAGAGCTGGACACGGCACAAGGCATCTGCTTCAGTCTGATATTCATCAGCAGGCTATCACTATGGTTAATAACTAATTGTTGAGCTGTTTCTTAAGGCAGCCCTTGTTTGTCACTTCTGACCTTTGACCCATGCAGATTTCCATTCCTTAGCCTCCATCCTCCCCACATTTGAACAACTGCTTTCCATACAATGCACTTGCAGCATTGGCACAGTCCATTCTCATCTGCAAGGACAGTTCTGTACTTGTGCATTGCAATTGGAGGAGAAATTGAAGTACTAGTGACACCTGCTGATCATGGGGATTTTGCATAGATGTTCACTTTTTCGGATGTGACATGCACGAGTTACACACAATTTTTTGACAGAATAAAACCATCTAAAAGCACCGAAAAAATCATGGAATAGTACTGAATGAAAGTGCAATTTTATTTGAGTCAGTATGAATCAGTAAGTTCCAACCTCATTTACCACAAGGTGACACACCTAAAATTACAATCATCACAACTGACTCAACATGCTACATACCAGAAGCACGGTGGTTTAAAGTAAATCTGGTTAAATTTTCCAGATTCTTTGTTCCTCATGAAGTGGGAGGTTAGGCTTCAAATGGATTTATACATGAGAAACATAACATTTTGAAAGTTGTTTTAGTTATACATAATTTTAATATGCCCTTTGCAGATTTTTAAAAAAATATTTCTTGATAGATACATGGAAGTTTATAATCATCATTCACACATCAAACAACATATTTTCTCAGTACATGTGCAATTGGAGAGTTGTAACCATGTCAATCCATTATATAAATTAAGGTTTATTTCAGAGATTCATGAAATATTACCTACTTATTTTAATGACACTGCTAGTAGCACAAGGCTGAAGACTGAAGGAGAGTAATGAATTCAATTCAATGCCAACACAGATCAGAAAGTGGCACCTTGCTCCCACTGAACTGCTGAAGTTTGAGTGGATTAAATTTGCTGTATTTGCTAAAACATAAGATAACCTAGAATTAGGTCAATATTAAACACGAGCAACAAAGACATTTACGAACTCGGGTACATGATATTTAGTCACCTTGATTATTCAGGCACAGAAAGACGTTACTAAAAGAACAAAATGTATACATGTTAGTACATAAACAAAACCAAAATTATTATAACAGGTTTTACTTTCACATTTCTTTGAACACCTAGAATTCAGAAGTGCTCTGACATTTATCGTATTTAAAAATAAATTTTATTTGAATAATTGTTAAAAATACTTGTGCGATATTTATCTCACAAAAAAGCTTCTTTTACTTTAAGGATTTGGCCAAAAATACATCAGTTGGTTTCAATGACCCAGAGCTAAGGTTTAGTCATGTAACTGTGTCCCTTCCCCCGTCAATTGATTTGAAGCTTCAGCCTCCCCCTTCTCTCCCTTCCTCCTTCCCCAAGGCCATCTCGTACTCCATACACACACACGGAGTGATGTCAAAGTGCATTACTGAATAAAATGTGCCTCGGGCAACCAGATCTTCTCCATTCATGTTTGGACTCCTGCCAGGGGACTTGTGCTTCTGCTCCACAATCTCGGGGGAACTAAGAGCATTCACATTTATCAGTAATTTGAACTCACAGATTTGACCACTATTTCTCAGCCACAACCCTACCCAGTCCTCCCTTGGGTCAGCAGTACCCAGCATGCAGACATACATATGTCTGGCCACAGGGGGGTGATGGGATTGCTCAGATGATTCATGAAGGGTGGAGGGAAATTTTGTTTTTACCATCAGACTCCTGAACTGAAGGATTGGTGTGAATGTCGATGTGGGAACAATGGATGTAGTCTGTACAAGTTTGGAAATGACTCAGGGTAAGCTAAAAGCAAAATACAGCAAGATATGGCAATCTGAAAAATGGCAAACACTGAAAATGCTTGGCAGCAAATGCGGAGAGAGAAACATAACTAACATTTCATCTCAGTGATCTTTCATTAGAAAGGGTAAATGTTAATTGGAATCATCACAGGAAATACTAGTGGAGCCAGCCAGCATGGTGCTGCATCATTTGTGTGGGCGGAGTGATGACACAGAAGGCTCCAAGGGCTGCCGACACCTGCCCACAACCTGAATGTGAAGTAGAAAGTTTAACCCAAAATTTGCATTTCTTCAAAAGGTTATTAAACTCGGCAAAGCCACTGTGGAGAGGCAAAAGGAAATTCTGTTCCATCAAAGGACAAACTTTTCTCCCTGTTTAAGTCTGGTCTCATTACAAACATGTTCATGAATGCAATACTCACATTCAGTCACTACTGAATCCCATACATCTGTAACACACAGTTGAGGGGATTTGCTGAGCAAATATGAAAAAAGATATTTCTGAAATGAAAGTTACAATGTGTGATATTACTTGTTTTTGCAAAATGGTGAAATCAACCTGGTTTTGATAACATAAATTTGGCAAAAAATTTAATTGAAAAGTGGCTCATTCTCAGTTTTTCAGTCCCGGAGTCCTTCTGGTAATTGATTTCACTTTATAATTTTAGGTTCCATACTTTGAAGAGCTTGTGTAAGCTCTTGAAAATGGCTGAGACAGTACAATACACACAAGATTATATCCACCATTCAGCAGAGTTATGTATCTATTGACAAAAGTGCAAAAAATATTGTAAAATACAAATTAAACCTAGGATTGATTTGCCTGAAGTCAAACTTAAATTTTATAAAACTTCAAGGGCACCATCTCTTGATCTCTTGGCCAATTTGCCCCAGGGATGCAAACTCTCAAATGTCATCTTTATGGCTGCTGCAAAGAACCTGGTGCAGCTGATGGTGGTACCAGTTTTTCTCTAAACTTCCACTGAGATAATGCAGGTCCTTTTTAATTATGAAGGACCCAGTTATAACCCAGTATTTTTGGGAGCTGAATATTCATGTCTTTGGCTTAAATGTTTCTTGAATCATTTCGGGAACTATGCAAATACTTGAAGCATGGTTAGATCCTAGCTGATAACTGCTTCATCTCAGCAAGACTAGTACAAAATAAATTTACCTCTTCCACACAACAGAAGATAAATTTCCAAATGTTCTCTCATGTACTCCAACTGTCTTGTAATTGTTAAATTCTCTGTTCATGTTTATGAAAACTCTGCTCATGTTTTATCCAATTTGAAAAGGAGCAAACACTTAACTACATAGTACAGGCAACCACTGAGAGAAGAAAAATAAATGCAGTTTTTCAGTAAGCAGCAATGGTTAATTTCTTCCTCACCAGTTCTCATCACAGATACTTTTGTTAAACTTGCAGATATACTCTGCTTTAAATGACATCTACCTCTTTGGAACAATGATCTTATAATGTTACTGTGTGCATATACAAATGGCATAATCAGACAGTACCTCACCACACACACGTGGGGAGAGGTTGAGTTTGACACAAGTCCTTCAATTTGGCTGAACAGATTAAATGATGAAAGGATGTTGCACAGACAAGGCTTGAGTTAAAATTAATTATTCCATTCAAGGGGGACATCAGGAAAATCCAGCCTCTACTACAATGTGAATTCCTAACTCTGCTTCATGGATAAGCTACTATTTCTTGTTGTTGTATACAAATGTAATTCTCGTACATTTAAGGTTCGAATAAAGGGCAAGCTGCCTTACTTAAAAGGCCACAATTAGAGACTAAATTACCAAAAGGAGAGTGGTAGATCTACATTTAATTGTTAGGAATCTAAGGGAATATACATTCATCATATTTTTCTGTACTATCTGGAGTCATTTACTCAAAAGATTAAAGTGCTTTGTTTACTTTCAAGATAATTACAGATATCAACCCTTTCATATGAAAGATTTATCGTCACATTTTCTTATATTTTGGATTGGATGGTAGAGATCTTGAAGCTTTCTTTTGCACTGTGCAATTACTTCTAATCATGTTTCAACCCAAGGTATGTCAATGCCTATTATTAAACTAAATTATGATCACTTATGCCAAGCAATCCAGAAAGCAGGACATGAGATAAACCAACAACAAACACAAAACAACTTGAAGACATTCGTGCTTCAGTTGAGAGTTAGACTAGTACAATGGGTAAAAAGCTTTTAATACTTTTGAATGGCTTAGTTCTAATTTAAATATGGGCCCAACTTGTGCAACAGCTCTTCATTTTAATATTAAAGCCAAATTAAAGCACCCCATTCTACAAAACTCCAGATCAGCCAGATTTGTCAAACCACAGGATCCTTACCGTTAAAAGTGCAGAACTACACAATCCCAGTGCCTTGAAATATGAGACAGTAGATCCTTCCCCATTTCCCAGTTTTAATTCCTTATATAGCACCAAAAAAGTGAATGCAAGTATATCTTGAGTAACTGAGTCACAAATTTGCACCACAAATGGTGATGTTTTCACCCCTAATATGGCAATATT
The DNA here is from genome assembly GCA_030265395.1 of Rhina ancylostomus. Lineage (NCBI taxonomy): Eukaryota > Metazoa > Chordata > Chondrichthyes > Rhinopristiformes > Rhinidae > Rhina > Rhina ancylostomus. The sequence continues at coordinate 91,284,929 of JARFYF010000063.1, forward strand.
CTTTGTTTCACTGTGAACCATGTTGTGTCATAACTTAAGTATCAACAAAACAAAATTTAATTCAACTGCAATATTGCAACCAAGATCATACTGTAAATAAAACATACACCCAAGAGCTACAAGTAATTTGTTTTAAATACATTTGTTTTCAAATGCATACAAGTGAAATCAGCAGTTACTTCTCTTGACAGGCAAGAGAAATGAAAAAGAAAATGTTCCAATTTAAAATTTCAGATACCAGATGATATTAAGTATTCATGAATCCCAAGGGAAAGCTCTACTAGTCTCAAGTATATTGATATTAAGTAGCTTGCACATTAAAATCAATGGGATCTAACTGTATCTCCAACGATCTTGCTGAGAGTTACTAAATAGCAAAATCAAAGGAAAACAGAGTGAAAAATCTGGCATCATGGAAGGAGCCAGGAAAAAGGAAGCACTTTTCTCTGATCATCTTTCACACACATGGAGGGCCCCATTTCCAAACCAACAACCACGAAGTTGGTTATCTTTTATTATATCTTGAAAGATGCCAAGGATTATATTAACTGTTTATTTAGAGACAAGTCACACTTAAGTTTTACAGACAAAATAATACATTGTATATATTTTTGACTTTAAAAACAATTTGGTCTTAGATCTGAATAAATAAAATGCAGGCACTTTTCCACATAAAACACAGGAAGCACACATGCTTACATATTATGGAGAATGTCCAGCAACCTTTAATAGATTGGAAATAATCTGGTACAAATCCAGAATTTATCAAACTTCTGGATTTCTTTTGTCACCCGCACTAAAATTTAAATAGCATTGACTTTCTATTCAGAAATTAGACTTAAACAAAATTCATTTACATTCTTCTTTGAAGACATGAAACATCCCCTTTCCTGATGTACAGCACATATAATCATATACAATTGATAGTGAATCTCAAAAATAATCTGCTTGCACAAGATTTAAAGAGACAATATTATGCTCATGGTTGACACAGTCCAGGGTAATATTCTGTAATCTCTTTGTGCCACACCTTTTATTTGGCTACAATGTACTGAATGAACCATTCTTTTCCAATTAACACCAGACCTTACTTTAGCTGGCTCCAGAATCATCTCCTGGGATTCCTTTTGATAGAGAATGGGAATGATCCTTTGTGGAAGATGACCATCACGTTAGAGAGAGACGGTGGAAATTGTGGAATTCATAAGATTATTCTGTGCGCTCAGTGAAATGTAGCATTCAGGTTGATCAACACGATGAATGCAAATCCTGACTAGGGAATACAGATGCCTTTGGACCCACAATACTTCTGAGGTTCACAATTGGTATCCTTGGAGAGAAACCGTCACAGATTTTGCACAGCCTATTAGCAACATGATATCATTAAGTGATTATAACTATGCAAATATCAGATAACCCTCTGTGTCCAATGGAAGCTGGTATCAACTCTCTCAACCATTTTCTTCATATGGTATTTTAAGATTAACATTTCAATTGAGGATCCTGCAGCCGGCTCCAGATTCTTATCATTTCTTGGGGATTTCTGCTGTGGACTAATATTAAATTTTTGTATGCACAAGTAATTTGTCTATCTTTTTGCAGAATATCAAAAGTCCTGAAACCCTTGTGTTTCTCTGGAGCAAGGCCAAGTTTTCTAAGGCACATTCCAGTGTACACATCATCAATTGGATACAGTGCTACTTGATATGAAATATTATGTAGTCTCTTTGCCAAGTATCCAGAGTAGAGAAATCCACCTCCACCTGCATAGGGAGGATACACACCTTCAAATATGCTTTCAGGAACATAGTATTTCAATTTCTTCTCTCGATGAGGTCCTGCATTCGTAATAACATCACCAATAAACAGATCTTTTGCTTTATCCTTATCCAATGTATCTATATATTCTAGAATCTGTAACGTGTTTACAAAGACATCATCATCTCCTTTAAAAATGTATTGGATATTGGAGCAGGATTTGCTTATCCACTCTAAAAACAACACTTCTTTTAGTGTTAGATTAAAGAATGTATCTCTGTAATCCCACAGAAGAATATCTTTGTGCTGGTTACTCTCAAATCGAAGCATATCTGATAAGTTAGGAAAGTCATCTACTTGAGAAGACTTGCCCAGTAAAAAGATCCTTGCAATGGTCTTATTTCTAATTGTGGCTTCACTTCCCCAGGACTGACGTATGGCCTGCCTTCTGTCAAAGTGCGATTCCAGTGATTTTATAGCCAACAGAAGCACAGGCTTATTCTGGCATTTTGTCGGTTGGTCAATTATTAAGGGATAGCTCCGACATCGCAAGTATGTTAGAAAATCTTTGAAACGGTCAGGCAAACTATCAAAATTACTGATCTCCTCCTTCAAATTTAAATTAGGTTCACAAGTATACATGTTTGTAATGTTTATGTTCGCCATCACAGTTCTGTTGTGTAGAGCAGCAGTAACAGGGTTGTACAATTCATCCAATTTGTGCTGTTCTCGATTCCAGTACGGTTTAATATGAACCACTGGCTTCCAAAATACACCATCTGCAATGATCATCTTTTTGGTCGAGTTTTTGTCTTCATGATCATTCCATGAAATCTCTACCACAATATAAATGAAGAAATTTACCATCATCATAATCCCAACCAGCTTTGTTCTTTTGCGTCCAACACTCATTTTTTCATAACTGTAAAACAAAAAAAGATAGTTACCAAATGGAAGCAGCATGAAATCATTTTAATATTTATGATTAAAATGAGTGAATTTATTATTATGATTTAAACAGAATAGCTGTTAAAATGCTGGTGACCATGTGACTATATTTTTAATTTATTCATTCTTGGTACGTGGACAAATGTTCACCCCTAATTGCCTCTGACCTGAGGCAGGTAAGTATCTTCGGTAGGGCTGGTATCACACATGGGACAGACTGGGTGCATTATTGACACTGTTCAGAGCTCCATTATGGGAAGAGATTACCAAGTGGAGAGAGGAAAAGATTCAAGGATCTTTTCAAAACCTCTTTGAAAAAGTACCACATTTCCACTGGCACCTGGGAATTTCTTCCCTATGAATATTCAAAGTGGAGGAGGAGCTTTCAGTGTGATTTTGAGGACTCTGAGGTCATTGGGAGGTCAAAGCAGCCTCGCATTAAGCGGCAAAAGAGTTCCAATTACCCCACTTCCAACCCCATTCAGAATCACCTACCATACCTATGGCAAAAACATGCAGGTCCCACACTGCCTTCATTCGTCATCTGAAAACCCACAGAACAGGAGTGAAAGCAATGCCTGAGAGACTGCCTCAGAAACAAAGACCAAATGGGCTTAAACCAGTTGCCTATCTGCAGGCACACCCAAAAGAGAAATGATCTCTTTTTTCCTTTGCTCGCAAGTTCTTGTGTTTGCTAGACAAAATTGTTACTTTAGCTTACTGGCTATCATCCAGTATCTTACAAACAGATAAAAAAAATACCAGAAATGCTGGTCAATTAAACTATGAAATTTTGATACCACACCTTAAAATTCAAGATAATGTGCGCATTTGAACCAAAAGACAGCAAGCTCTGAAGTTCAAGTGAGATACCACACCACTGAACAAACACACACACAAACCACCAATTTCCATGCAAATAACCCATTTAAGAAATAGCTACAGTGAGCAAAAACATTGTACTATAAATGGAGCTGACTACACAAAATAGAACAGATGAAGATAAACATGCCATTTTACCCAATAGGTTACAAGGGCAGGAATAGTAACGTACCATAAAGCACTCAAATGAAATCCTGGAGAGTGCATTACAAGCAGACTGTAACCGGTCTGAAAATTAAAATGGAATGTCACTAATTCTTTCCTTGCAACCGGGAGCAGGGATACCTTCTTAATGAAGGGGGGGGGGGGGAAGTAATGCACTGAATGGTATCAAGTTATTTCCTCTTGCTGACAACAGAAAATGATTTTCTTCCCTAAACACTTTGGTCTACATTTGTCTGCATTGTTCTCTTATAATATCTGGAACATCAAAAGAAAAATGGAGAAGGGGGGTGGGGGGGGAAATCAAATTGAAAAGAAAACTAAATCTATAACTTTTCCTCAAATAGATTTATCAGATGAACAATTATAGGTTTCCTGGCATATCATTACAATATTTGTGGTTCCAACATAAATGGCAATATCCTTCAGCCAATGAATTGCATTCACATAAAAGCTTTAAGAAAAAGTTCTCCCCAATTTTCAAACAACATCAATAATGTAAAAATGCTTAGCATTAAACATTAAAAGTTAAAAAACCTTTTAATTAGTATTGAACTTACATTTATAGCATTTCAACAGGTCAAAGTTGCCAGCAGATAGAAACAAGAAAATTCTCCACTGCTCACTTCATTCTGCCAAAGCTGTCCAGTAATATCAACATCTAGAATTCCAAATAAAATTATTAAAATATTTGTTGTGCCAAGTAACATCTCTCAAGTCCTCTAGTCAAAAGCTTTATGTATAGAAAATGGCAGCATAGCACAAGTGCCGAAAATGTACAAAACACAAAGCAACTGAAGCTACAGAAGTAAAAATGGAAGATCACATCATTTTATACAAGGGTGTCAGGCACTCCACATTTCCTTGGCACAGAACAGTTTGCTTTAAGAAAGGAATGTTAAGTGTTTCAATAAGTAAAAATAGAACTAAGAAGCTTTTATTAAAGAAAACTGAAATGATAAAGATAGTGAGCTCTCAGATCTTGGAATTATATTCATGCTCTCAATCATACGAAACCATAACTTCTGATCGGCAAATTGTACAGTTTTTTTTTAAAAAAACCCATTAAAAATGGTGCATTTGGCTTGGAATAACTATCAATTATGTGCAGTTCTGGTTGCCCCATTGCAGGAAGGATGGAGACTTTGGAAAGGGTGCAGATTTTTAACCAGGATTCTGCCTGAATTAGAGGGTATAAGCTACAAGGAAATGTTTGACAAGCTTGGGTTTTTTTTTGGAGTGGAGGCTGAGGGGAGACCTAACAGAAATTTACAAAGTCATGAGAGGCATCAATAGGGTAGACAGTCAGAATCCTTTTCCCAAGGTAGAAATGTCAAGCATGAGAGGACATACATTCAAGATGAGAGGGGGAAAATATAAAGATTT
>JARFYF010000063.1:91340069-91352753 GCA_030265395.1 Rhina ancylostomus
TCCAATAACTCCATAATTGTTTGAGATATGACTATAAATATTGGTGTATACTCAAGTTTTACCAGAGCTCCTGGATGCCACATTTTTGTCAAATCTTGGCTTTGTCAAGAGCATAACACTCATCTCACATCTTGAATTCAGCTCTTTGATTCATGTCTAGACCAAGGCTGAGAAGTGGCCAAGCCAAGTGATTCTGACAAAACCCAAACAAAGCATCAGTGGGCAGGTTACTGATGAATAATTACCACTTGATACCACTGTTGACCTTCCATTACTTTGCCAATGATTGACAACAGATTGATTGACAGTACATTGATTGGACCATAATTAGATTAGATTGTCCTACTTCTTGTGAAGAGGACTTACCTGAGCAATTTTCCATTCTGCAGAGTGATTGCCAATCTTGCCAATGTACTGGAATACTTGGAGAGATGCAGCTTGTTCTGGAGTGCGAGTGTTCAGTACTAGAGTCTAGTCCCAGAGCCTTTGTGAAGTCTAGTACTCTCAGCTATTTCTTGGTAATGCAAAATTAATTGAGTTGGCTGAAGGCTGGGTTTTATAAAGTCTGGGTGGATCATTCACTTGGTATTTCTGAATTAATATGACACGAATCATTCAGACTTGCCTTTATAACTCACATACTGGGCTCTGCCATCATTGAGCTTGGGGATGTTCTCGGAGCCTCCCCTTTCCATTAGGTATTTAATTGTCCACCATCATTCACGGCTGCATGTGCCAAGCCTGCAAACCTTTATCATATCCATTGGTTTTGGGATTGCCAAACTCTATCTAGGCAAATTCTGTTTTTATTTAGTCCTGTTATAGGTTCACAGGATTGACACCTTATTTTAAGGATCTCATCATGCTCTTTGGCACTTCTCATGGAATCAGTATTCATCCTTGGGGTTGATTTAATCAGAAGGTGAGCAATGTGTGGGCTATTAAGTTCCAGAAAGTAATGGTTTATGCCCTTATGTTGGTTTGCTCACTATTTTCTGCAGACCAAGTCTTTCAAGACACTGCCAATTCTGTCAGTAGTGGCATTACCAAGCCACTGAGTGATGGATGCAGAATGTACTCTTTTTGGGGAAAGTAAGCGTTCATACTACTTTCAGAGGAAAGTGGACCACTTATCCATCAGCAGATGGAAGCTGACAGGTAATAATCAAGAAAAGGCTTCCTGGTTCACGTTTGACCTGATTCAATGAGACTTCTTGGAATATGGATTCAATTATGAGACCTCCCAAGATTACTCGATCCCATCTGTAAATGGCAGGACTGCCACCTCTGGTTTATCTAACTGTGGAATGGCGTGTACCCTAGGATTGTGATGAAGATCTCTGACATGTTGTCTATAAGGGAGTGATACTATGACAAGTTACTCAGCTTATTGATTCTGCTATGGGCCAGCTCTCCCAATTTAAATACCAGTCCCAAGATGTCCATGATCAAAACTTTACAAAGTTAATTGGGCTGGTAGTGTTTTTACTGTGTACAAATTCACTGCCTATATCAATATGGGATGGTCTGTCCAGTTTTAACCTTTCTCTGTCTTGACACAGTAATCACAACACAAATCAATAGCTCGTTAGGCCATTCAGATGACAACGAAGAGTAAACAACATTGATGCAAGTCTGGAGTTGTATCCAGGCTGGACCAGCTAAGGGTGGTAGATTTCCTTCCCTGAAGGACATTAGTCAATAGAATGGGCTTTCAGGACAATCTGGTGGTTTCATAGTCGCAATGACCACCAGCAGCTTTTGAGAGACAGAAAAGTTACACAAGTTCTCATATATTTGTGGTGGGGGGGGGGGGGGGAGAGGAGGAAGGAAAGGTCTTGCTTTCCTTCTACAGGCCCTCCCCAGGTTACGAATGCCCTACTCATGGACACCCTGTGCATAATGAGCTCCCAGAAATACTACTAAAGTCAAAGGGGAACCAGTCTTGAAAAAGACCCCTTTACATGTAACCTCCCTGCAGTAATCAAACACCGTTATCTTTTTAAAGAAATACAGGCTGCTAGTTTTCACCACAGGAAGCCACTTAAGAGAGTTGCTTTGGAAATTGGCAATCAATTGCTTCCATTGTTACTTGTGCAACAATATTAAACAATGTAATACAGACTGTCACTTGAAGCCCATAGAAACCAACCACTGAGTGTGAGACGTCCTGATTCTGTACCATTGTAACTAAGCAGGGAAAACAACAAATAAATGAATGTTCATGTTAATTGGCCTTCAACAGCACTATTCATTACAATACTGTGGAGGTATGGTTACCATATCAAGTGATTTTGTATATTTTCTGACTTATGGAAAAAATTAACTTATGGACACCTGTATAAACAGAACCCATTCGTAACCCACGGACGGACTGTAATGGCAATCATCCACCTTTTGTGGGTTACATCTCTACCTAAACCTCAAGTGTTCACATTTTTTTGCCCATGGGAAGAACTGGTATGGGAATATGAACATATTGTGAACCAATGAGTGAAAACAGCAATTGCTAACCATGTTTTTGTTAGCTTTAAACAACTTGGAAGGGCTGAACTCAAATCATTTTTATAATCACAGGTGGCAAAACAGCAGTTGCTCCAATAGTTGCCTGATTTATAGCTTATCTCCAACTTTAGGCCTTTATGACACTGATTAGATAAGCTGGAGGGTCCAGTGGAATTATTGCCAGTATCCAAATACAGCACAAGTGGACTCAGTGCATATATATGCTCCGCCATAAAAAATAAAAACATTGGGAAAATGCTGCTATGAAGCTTGAGAGTGCACAAGGACATCATGCTGCAGTGGAAATTTCATTCCACCTAGCTTTTACAGCTGACTGTAATTACATGTAGAATTCAACCATACAAATCATGCACAATGTGGGAATACGGTTGCCACACAATCCACTGATGTACACATGTGGGCAGATTTCCATTAAACAAGGATAAAATCTAGGCACGGAGCACAAACCGAGGAAAAAAAATCAAGACTACAAAAGAATTAAAATTGACAAGTGAACATACAATTATATGAGGAAAACAGGAATAAATGTTTTTTTAACCAGAAGAAACAAAACTAGACAAGTATAAATTTTAAGATCAGCAAGGGCTAATTTAAAATGTTAGAATTCCTGAGCCACTGTTCAGAGTTCACAACACTGGCATCCCAGGCGTGTGATGGAGAAGGCAAGTATTACAACACTTTGTTGGCACAGTCAGAACACACTGCACATTGATTAGCATAGTTAATATGCACTCAGTCGAGGACAACCTGTTCCTCCAAAGTATTTAAAATTTAGGAATATTAAAAAATCTCTCCATTTGTATCAAGCACTCACTGTATCAGTATTTAAGTATCACTAACCTTCACTTGTTATCGGTTGAAAGAAAGAAAATGCATTCATGTCAGCCAGAACGACAAAGTGCACTGCACTTGCCCTTACTTTGACTTCAGGAGTTGATAAGGGGTTGGGTATCCTGAGACAAGTGACTCACCCAAGTTTTCTACAAATCACAAGTCAATCAGGGAGGTGGTACAGGAGCCTAAAGACTCGTACAGGAGCCTAAAGACTCAATGATTCAGAAACAGCTTCTTCCCCTCCACCATCAGATTTCCGAATGGTCCATGAACATTAACTAATTTTTCCTTTTTCTGGACACTATTTATTTTTGTAATTTATAGTGATTTTGTCTTTGTATGGTACTGCCACCGCCAAACAACAAATAAGTCAGTGATAATAAATCTGATTCAACTGTCAGATGTCATCACCACACAGTTCATAAAGCTGTCACACAGAGTAAAAGTGTCATAATCAGAAAGTCATTCAAATGATTATACTGTGAAAAGCTGCAATTAAAAGCCCATTGGCCTTCCAAAGCAATGCAAGATTCTTTGGTGCTTTATTGATTTTCCTTCTTTTCAAAGAAATAACAGGCAAAATAGTTTTGCTATTTCTCTTTTGCAGATGATACCAGATCTGCTGAGCATTTCCAATACTTCACGTTTCTATTTCAGATTTCTAGCATCAAGAGCTCTCAACCACATTTCCACCACCAGCTTTTGCACTCAACACATTATCCTTTGCGATTTCCATAAGCTCCAACATCATCCCATCACCAATCACATTTTCTTTTTTCTTCTCCACTTCACAGGAACCACTTTTTGTGATTCCTGGTCCAACTCTTCAGTCCTGACCTGCCACTCTCCTTCCCACTGCATCTTCCCATGGAACCTATGACTTAACACCAGTCTGTTCACCTCTTCCCTTCCCACCATCCAGGGCCCAAAACAATCACTTCAGGTGAAACAGCGATTCACCTGCACTTCTTCCATCAAGTATATGACATTCAATACTCACAATATAGCCTCCTCCAGAGTGCGGAAACTAAACATACATTGGGTGACTGCACTGTGGACCACACATACTCAGTCAGCAGGGGTGATGATGAGCTTCCTGTTGCATGCTATTTTAATTTCCAATCCCCCTCCCTTTCCCAATCCAACCCATCTGCCTGCAGCCTCCTTCACTGTCATAGTGAGGCCTAATGTAAACTAGAACATCTTAGCTTCCATCTGTGCATTTTGCAACCTTCTCGAATGAATATTGAAATGTTACAACTTCAGGTAAACTGCTTTCTCCTTATTTCCCATCATTATGTTTGTGTTCCTTTAACACCCGATTTTTTTTAAAAGTCCTTCAGCATTTTCTGTTTTTACAAAGAAAGTGCAGATAAGATAACCTTCAATGATCCATATGAAGAGAAATAAAGATTTGTGAAGTGATATGTGTAAATCACATGATTTCTTTGTGTTTATCTTGGATTTTGAAAATAAAATCACCCATGTTGTCCTAACTGAAGTGGCTGCAGCAAATAGATAATGGGTCTAAATAAGCATTTGGATTTACCTTCATATCAAGTTCAACTGTTTTTGTAGTAGTTACTAAAAATTAAAAACAGAAACTAAAGCTTTAAAAAAATTTAAGTACATTTTCCAATTCAGAAGACTGGCCTTTAATTTGGATGTTGAAACAATTTTGAAAGGATATTGTGTGGTTCCCAAGAATCATTTTATTCTCCATAAGCTAAAATAGTGCACATTTTAAATGATGTCACTAGGAAGTTGAGAGCCCTATATCGTAAATAATTATACACTGTGCACCTGTGGATGGGAAGGTCACCATATGCAATTTCCAATCCAAGCTGCAAATCACCCTGGGTCTAAATATTGGAGCTTCCTACCGAAACAAACCGTTCAACACGACCTTTGCAACAATTGGGATGGGTAACAAATACCAGACCTGATAGTGATAGCCACATTCAGTGAAACGAATAAAAACTGATCCAAGTTGAAATACACAATATAAAGTAACAACTATATGCAACTTCACCTATCATCACATATAAATCTTGCTCTCTATGGGCTGACAAATACACAAAGGCAGAACAGATGGGATTTGCATCTAACTTTCAGCTTTCCTGTATGTCTAATTAGCAAAGGGGTCACATGCCAAAGCCTCTGAAAGAGAGCAAAAAGGTGTCCTGTCATTTGTGTCCACTGGATCAACAGAACAGTCAATTTGTTTGGAGGTTAATTCAGGGGTGGATTAAGATTCCCACAGTGTTTTATATTTGCTCATTAATAACTGAAAAACAGTTTAATTTTCCAACACCATTGAGAAATGGCATGCTGTAAAACAGCTCTCTGATATATATGGATTATTTCTGGATGGATAGATCACCTATGGAATAATCTTAAAAAGTACTCCAAGAATACATCAAAAGATTTTCTTTTTAATTGACTGCCTTGTTGTAAGTATTGACCCTCCCCAGGTTACAAATGCCCAGCTTTTGAACATAGCGCACATTCGACCAAGTGTTTGGGAGACTGGCAGGATGGATCCGCTAGCTACTGAGGGGCTACAGATATCTTCTGCCAGGTGGGAACAGTACGGTACCGTAGTGGTTAGCGTGATGCTATTACAGCGCCAGTGATCGGGGTTTGATTCCCGCTGTAAGGAGTTTGTACATTCTCCCTTGTCTACGTGGGTTTCCTCCCACATTCCAAAGACGTACAGGTAGGATAACATGGGTTTTAAATGGGTGGCGCGGACTCGTCGGGCCGGAAGGGCCTGTTACCACGCTGTAAATAAAATTTAAAATTAATTTAAATTAAAGTTAGAAATGGAGCTAACAACAAACATTGTTTGTTGTTCCTGCCTTTGCAATTAATAACATATCAATGCCATACCATGAGGTATGCTCAGTTCTTTAAAGGTATACAAACCTTCATATATATTACAAAGGGTTTTATTAATAGGATTAACAAGTGACAAGGGAATGTTTCAAAAGTTTAGAAAATGATTAAAAGTCATGAATAATAGTCATCTTAATCAGTACAAAGAAGAAAGATGACAAGCAAAATCATAAGATATGAAGATATGATTAAACGAAGAACCTGGTAAGTGGGGTTAGCATAGTTGGGTGTTTGATGGTTGATATGGTGAGCCAGAGGGTCAGTTTCAGTGCTATATGACTCTATAATCCTAAAGAACAAGCAAAAAAATGGATCAGAAAGCTACAGTCTGAATTTTTGAAGTCAGGGCATTGACAGAGGACTGGAGAATTAACGTGTGAAAAATAATGTGTCAACAAAAATAATAGAAGAACGTTTCACAAAAGTTGAAAATGGGGAGAAATTTGATTTTGGTTTCTAGTTGAAATTGGAATTATTTTATTATTGTCAGCTGTACTGAGGTACAGTGAAAAACTTGTCTTGCATACCATTCATACAGGTCAATTCATTACACATTACATTGAGGTAGTACAAGGTAAAACAATAACAGAATGCAGAATAAAGTGTTACAGCTACAGAAAGTGCAGTGCAGGTAGACAATAAGGTGTAAGGTCATGATGAGGTAGACTGTGAGGTCAAGAGTCCATCATTTCATACTAGGGAACCATTCAAAAGTCTTATAACAGCGGGATAGAAGCTGTCCTTGAGCCTGGTGGCACAGGCCGTCAAGGCTTTTGTATCTTCTGCCTGATGGGCAAGGGGAGAAGAGAGAATGCCCGGGGTGGGTGGGGTCTTTGATTATGCTGGCTGATTTACTGTGGCAGCGAGAAGTATAGACAGAGTCCATGGAGGGGAGGCTGGTTTCCGTGATGTGCTGAACAGTGTCGACAACTCTCTGCAGTTTCTTGCAGTCCTGGGCAAAGCAGTTGCATACCAAGCAGTGATGCATCCGGATAGAATGCTTTCTATGGTGCATTGATAAAAATTGGTGAGGGTTGACAGACACATGCCAAATTTACTATTAAGTATGTGCAAAACATAGTACAAAGCACATGCAAGACTTCCCTCCAGTGATTGTTCTTGCCTCTGGACATTTGGTTCCATTGAAGTCAATTTCTCTCCAAAAGTTTGAATGGAAAGTTTATCTCACATAAAGCTGAAGGGAGAGACATGGTCTGGTCATCAGGCAAACTGTAGTATATTCAACATTTGATCACTTCTTTTGTGAGAGAATGAGTGCCTAATTACTGAAGGCAACAGTTTAGATTTATTGTGAATGGCCAGGATGTGAGATTTATTTTATGTGGGGACCAGATGGGATCCCCTTCACAATGATAAACAGTGGATATTTGAGTCAGTCCACTTTCCAGAATTTAGGAGCCTACTATATCTCTGCCTTTAAAACCTAATATAATTTCACTGAGAAGCAAAATGAATATTTAGAATTTTTCTGGAATTTAATGCAATGTTATAGAGATGAATACTTGGGTTAACTTGTTCCTACTAAAATAACATTAATTACTGATCTATAATTATCAACACAATGATTTTGGTGCTACATTGCTCTTGAACCTGCTGAGATTTATTTTATTGGACTAAAAATATAAATCTCAAAGCAGTACTATGATTTATAAAGAATAAAGGACGCAGGGAACTGGTGGAGATGGTTTCCAGGAGTCACTGTGGTGATCTCAACTTTGTGTTCTCAAGTGCACATAGTTTCCTCTATCTGGCAGCAAGGATCTATTATGGAGAAATGTTGACTTAATATGCATATTGTCTGGTCCTACTACTGAATAATTGAAAGTCTTTGTCATTTCATAATAAAAACTTGAATGTAAATAATCCAAATTTTGGAGACGAATCTCACCATAAAAAGCTGTAAGGTTTAATATCGCCCTGGTCATTCTCATACACATATCCTTCAGAGTCCTGATATCCTGTATTATAAGCAAAGCTCCAGCTGGTCACAATGTTCTTTTTGCAGGTGTACAGGAGCATTAACCAGGTTAAATATTTTGTATTTCCAGCCTTAGTAATGAAGACCAAAATACAAATTAATTTTCTTCACTTCTCAGACTCTGTTCTCATTGACAGATTAGTATCTTTATATTGTAGGAACATGCCAGGAGCTTCCTTTGACCATGTGAGTAACATTGTGCTTGTCTACATTAAGTGACACCTGACATTTTTATATTCTCTGCAAATCTGAGGTTTTTTTAAGGCCTGTTCTAGATGATTAATTAAGTTAATGTACACCAACAATCGCTGGACTAAGCTCTGACATACGCTCTTAGTTGGATCCCAATCGTGGCCATTTCCACTAATTTCAATCTTCACCTACAGTAATTGAAATCAATGTAATAAGCCAGCCTATGATATCATTTTTATATTGTGGTTTATCAAACCATTTTTCTTGAAAACCAGATATACAACATTAACTTTCACCATCATTCTGACCATCTGCAAACAAAAACTTACTCTAAGATAGTGAGGAAGGATCTTCATTTTCTAAATCAATTCTGAGTATCATTAATAACCACTAAACACAACTGATCATAAATCATACTCAAAATAAATTCCTTCCAACAGTTTCCTAACTGGTCAACTTCATAGGCATATATGTTTCATTGATCAATTTGTTTCCTGTTTTTAAACTGACAGGGCCACATGAACAACCATCCAACCTATTGACATTAAAAGGCACTGACTACATAAAGGCTACATATAAAACTCTCCCATATCGTGAGCAATCAAAGGTCCTGAATGGATTTCCAAAGCTTCTTTATCCCTCAACTGAAAACAAAAACATTTTTGTACACTTAGTTATTATCACGCAACAGCACAGCTTAAAGTTGCAAATCTGTTCTCATAAGTAAACATTTAGTTTCCTGAATAATATTAACATATAGTGAATATTAATCGAGATTGAAATCTACGATCATTTTACTCCATACATAGAAATGTTCTTCTTCAGGCCACTGCTAATAGTAAATCGGTATATTTTCCTCTCTTGTACTGTTTGATATGTGAACAGCATCAACAAATACCTCTTGGCCCTTTCTGTATTTGACTGCTTGCCTTGGCTCAATACTATTACCCCTGCCTTAGTAAGATGGTTTTAAATCCAAGCCCCACTTCAGAGACTTCTGGACCAACACTAGTGCAGTACTGAAGGAGTGTGGTATTGCTGGGAGTATTGGTCAAGTCTTCCAAATAAGATGATAATGTTGAAGTCCTACTGCCCTTGTAGATGGATGTCAAACAATATACAGCACTATATGAAGAGCAATAGTGTTTTTGTATCACATTATGAGAAATTTCACAAGCCAGAGTTCTCCAGAATTTAGATATTCAGGGTAATTGGTAAGGGTAGATGATGTTCTGGGTCTTCCAGGATCAGGGGACATATCCTAACATTTCGAGGCAGATCATTCAGAAAGGATGATAAGAAAGTCCCCTCCATGAAAATCATGGTAGAAGTTTGGAACTCTTCTTGAAACGATGGTTGCGATGACTATTAATTTTAATAGTTATGGATATCTGTGTCTTTTTTTGCACTACGATCTTGTTTTTGCACAGTCTTTTTTGCTCTCTCTCTTCTCTGCTTTGTATAATTTATGCATAATTTGTATTTTTTGTGTTGTCTGCACCCTAAGTGCCTGTGATGCTGCTCTGAACAGGTTTTTCATTGTACCTGTACCTCACTGTACTTGTGCACATGACAATAAACTGACTAAATTTGAGAGTGGTCATATTAAGGAAAGGTATGAAGAGATATAGGACAAAGGAGGGTACATGACCTCACTGACCAGGCTGGAGAGGGTAAATTATCTGCCCCTGTTCCCAGAGCCAATAAAAGTTGCAAATGTTGGAAATCTGAAAGCTCTGGAAATGCTCTGCAGATCAGGCAGTATCTGGGGAAGGGGAAACTGAATTCATGTTTCAGTTCGATGACCCTTCTCCAGCTTTCAATCCAGAGAAAGGGAGGAGAGAAGAAAATATAAGTAGGATGGGGATAGGCAGAAAAATAAAAGCAATTAAATGACAGAAGAGATGAAAATGAATGGTGAACTATGACGTTACATTATTCTTCTTCAGGCTGAGCATTTGTTATTCACTGTAACATTAGGTCAGTTAGACAGAGAATAATTACAGTGAAAGTATGAGAAAAGAACCCAGATGTCCAGGATGTGAGATCATAGACTTCCAACAACCAAAGCCTTCTTCCTTTATGGGAAGTATAATTCCAGCTCATGGAGAGGTTTCCCCTTACTTTCCATTGACTTCAGTTAATCCAATGATTCACACTTGGTCCAAAGCTCCCTTGATGTAGATCATACACTAATCTCTGAACTCTGGAACTCAACTCTTTTGTCCATGTTTGGACCAAAGCTGCACTGAGCCCAGAGCCTTGGTGTTGGCAGAATGCAAGCTGGATATTGGTGAGCAGTTGAAGCTTGATAACCACTGTTAATCCCTTCTGTCATTTTGCTTATGATGGATACAGGAATGATGTGTTAGTTATTAGATGGATTGCACTGCCCTGCTGTCTTGGATAATTTGCCTGGGTAGATGCTAATCTCGTTGCACCACTGGAGCAGCTTGGCTGGACATGTGGATAGTTCTCTAGCAAAGACTTCAGCACTACAGCTGGGATGTTGCTGGGTCTCAGGGCAACATCATTAATTGTTTGTTATCCTTTGGAGTGAATTGAACTGGTTGAAGACTTAATTCTGATGGATCTTCTGCAGGCCAGGAGAGATCTCCCCCTGGTTACAAACACTTCAACTTTGTCTTTGAAATTCACAGCCAGTGCTCTGTGCAGAGAAATAGCCATAGAAATGCCAGTTAGCTTGAGAGTGTAGTTGTCCAACACCATTCATGCTAGGACTGGCAAGACTGCAGAGCCTTGACATGATCCACTGTTTAGCTTTACTATGGCACACTGCTTCTGCTGTTTGGTACGAGCTTTGCCCAATGAAGTAGCTTCACCAAATCGACATACTATTTCTCAGTATGACTTCTGCTCTCCTGGAATGTTCTTTTACAATTTTCATTGAAAGGCAGTTGGTCCCTGGCTTAATGCTAATTCCAGAGTAAGGGATGAGATTACAGTCTGTGGTAGAAAACATTTTCTGTTGTGCTGACATTATTCATGAATGTACTGATAAGGGTGAAGTAACATTTATATCTCAAGTGCTGCCAATGAATGCCTTTAACAGGAGAGAATCTATCCATGTCCCTATCACATTCAGTACCATAACTATTGCAGAATTCCCAGCATCAACATGTTCTTAATGGGAGGTACAGGGGGTTGCCATTGTAACTAAATGGACAATTGAAAACAACCCTGTAAGATAAGTTGAGATATCTTCAATAGTCACATGTACATTGGAACACTCAGTGAAATGTATCTTCTGCGAAAATTGTTCTGGGGGCAGCCCACAAGTGTTGCCACACTTCTGGCGCCAACATAGCATGCCCATAACTTCCTAACCTGTACATCTTTGGAATGTGGGAGGAAACCGGAGCACCCGGAGGAAACCCACGCAGTCACGGGGAGAACGTACACACTCCTTACAGACAGTGGCCAGAATTGAACCCAGGTCTCTGGCGCTGTAATAGCATTATGCTAACTGCTACACAACCCAACAGATGTGGGAACAAAAATGGCAGATGGAGTTTAATGTGGGCAAGTGTGAGGTGTTTCATTTTAGGAAATCAAATGTTAGGGGAGAATATACAGTTAACGGCAGGA
Source organism: Rhina ancylostomus (assembly GCA_030265395.1). Taxonomy (NCBI): domain Eukaryota; kingdom Metazoa; phylum Chordata; class Chondrichthyes; order Rhinopristiformes; family Rhinidae; genus Rhina; species Rhina ancylostomus. The sequence continues at coordinate 91,352,128 of JARFYF010000063.1, forward strand.
CTCTTAACAGAGGGGTCTTGGGGCCAAGTCCACAGCTCCCTGAAAATGGATGGGGTGGTAAAGAAGGCATAAGGCATACTTGCCTTCATTGGTCAGGGCACTGAGTATAAGAGTCAGGATGTCATGTTGCAGCTTTATAAAACTTTGGTCAGGCTGCACTTGGAGTGTTGTGCATAATTCTGGTCACCCCATTACAAGAAGGATGTGGAGGCTTTGCAAAGGGTACAGAAGAGGTTTACCAGGATGTTGCCCAGATTAGAGGGCATAAATTATAAGAAGAGGTTGGACAAACATGGATTGTTTTCATTGAAGCCTCGGAGACCTGATAGAAGTTCATAAATTTTTAGAGGCATGGATAGAGTAGACAGAATCCCTTTTCCTGGGATAGAAATATCAAACACTGGAGGACATACATTTCAGGTGACGGGGAAAATTTAAAAGGAAATGTGTGGGGCAAGTTTTTATACAGAGAGTGGTAAGTGTCTGAAAGGTTGGAAGCAGACAGGAAAGTAACGTTTAAGAGGGTTTTAGATAGACACATGAAAATGCAGGAAGTGGAGGGATATAGATCACGTGCAGGCAGAAGGGGTTGAGTTCAATTTGGCATTGTGTTTGAATCAAGCATC
>JARFYF010000063.1:91367180-91377404 GCA_030265395.1 Rhina ancylostomus
GGAATATACCCTTGCAGACAGCAGGACAAGTTGAGAAGGCCATTTCAAATGTACACAGGATCATGAGCTTTACAACAAAAACAAGGAGTTATGCCAAATCCTTATAAAATATTGGTCCAAGTGAACTGTTGTTTCCCAGATGGAAGGTGCAGAGAACATTTATTAGAATGGTACTAATGGCAGCAGATTTCAGTGATGCAGACAGTGCAGAAACTGGGATTGTTCCTTTGACTGCATAGATAGTTAAGGCAAAATTTAATCAAATGATCAGAGTTTAAGAGTTTGATACGATTAAATAAAGAAAAAAAATATTTTCATGAGAATTAAGTTTGGTACCCAAGGAACACCCATTTAAAATTGACCATTTTAAGTTTTAAACACCACATTAGAATAATTCCCTACAAATATAACAACTTTAGTAGAACAGCAGACACCCACCTGTGTCATTTGGGTTTCTTGGTCAGTTTTGATCTGCAAGCTAAATACTCGAGTTCTTTAATTAGGTCAGAGTGTTCATTTTGACAGCGATTTATAAAGTCAATCTTCAAAGGCACAAGTTCTAATAAATAGGAACAGTCAGAAGCAAGTCAAATTATGAAGCTTTCTGTTCTTGCTGGGGTCTGCAGACAGAAGACTGCTTCCTCGAGGCATGCTGACAATGCTGTAGCCAGCCTCTTTCATCTCTCTTGAGATGTCAGTGCCTCACCATTAAAAGTCATGGATTATCTTGGTTTATGATTGTCTTTTGCTTGCATGAGGTTCAACACATAGGCCCTTTCAGAAAGGTTCCCAAGTCCCATCTTTAGATCAAAGATCTAAGTTCACAGTTCCTCAGTACTGCCTATCATCTTTCTCTACAAGTCTGCAGTTTGCCAAGTTTACTCGAACCTCTTGCCCTCATAAGTCTGCACTAATTTATCCTACACAAATACCAGCACTGAATACAAATAATCAACCTTTCAAACTAGCACAACGCACTGGTCTTTTCAGTAAGCTTTCCCATTATGACTTACAGTTACAATTTGAACATTAACAAAGAAGGTAATAACACTCATACTAACATGCAAAGGATCACAGTGCAGCATTATGATGCAGAATAGGCCAAAGGGTGTGAATTGCGCTGTAGTTTTTCTATAGAATAATTCTCCTTCATGTGACCAAAATGTGAATCAACATTATTAAATTAGCTGGTCATTACCAGCACAGTCTGCTGTATTCTCTACATTACTATAGTGACTACATCTCAAAAAAAAGAAACAAGCGGCTATGAAGCACTTTGGAAAATTATGAAGCAGAGATATAGGCAAGTTGTGAAATTAGATCTGTTGTTCTGCCCCAGTGATGCCATGCATTTTTTTTCCTCCTTTTTCCCCATTTTCCCTCTGAACTTTGTGCCTCCCTTCTTTATTCTGCCACCCATGTCAATTGATAAATGGGTAAAAGAGGGAGACCAAGGTTGAAACCACAGAACCTAAAGCCCCAAATTGGCCAGATTTGTGGTAATGGTATGACAGAGCAGCACAAAATTGTGAAAGGAAGCAGAAGCCTGTCAAAATCGTAAAAGTTCCCTGCTTAGACTGAAACAGGCAATTCATACAAACATACATCCATCAGTCTAGTGAACCTTCATTCCACTCCCTCTCTTGCAAGTATACCCTCTCTTAAGTAAGAAGATCAGAACACTGCAGGTAGAGTATCACCAAGGCCTTGGATGGTTTTAGGAAGACATTCATGCTCTCATACTCAAAACCTCATGCAATGAAGGACAATTTACCATTGGCCATCTTAACTGTTGCACATTCAAGTTCTCTCAGTGACTAACTTACAAAGATACAAAAATCCTTTTGCAGATTATTTTTTTCCCCCCCAAGTTATTACAAATTATGGTGCCTTTGGTTTTTCTCACCCCCACTGAAGTTGATAATCTTACATTTATCCACATTACATTATACTGCCATACAATTGTCCAACCCCTCAACCGGCCTAAATCACCTTGAAGCCTCTTTGCATCCTCACAACCCAAACCAGTTTCGTACTGGCAGAAATATTACATTAGAAATAGTACATTTGGTTCCTTTATTCAAATTATTCACAGTATGTCAATAACTCGGTATCACAGGGATTTGTGCTTGGGCCCATGAGTGACTACCTCCCACCCTTGAGAAAAGCCCATTTATTCTCTCAGTTTTCTTTCTATCAGCCAATTTTCAATCCTTCCTCATGTAGTGAGACCAGACTTGGAGATATTATATTCCAACTGCCATGTCCTCACCCATTTTTATATCTTTGCTTAATCCCCTTGAAAGCTTTCTGCATCCTCCTTACAATCCATATTACCACACAGCTTGACATTATCAACATATGGATATTTTATACTTGGTCCCAAATCATTGATATCGACTGTAAATATCTTCCACTCACAGCACTGACCTGCGTGATACCCAACTATCCAAAATTGACCAATTTATTCCTACTTTGATTAACCCTAATATTCAATCCACACCAGAATATTACTCCAATCTATCATGCTCCAATTTTGTTGAATAAGCTTTTGTGCAACACTTTTTCAAAAGACTTCTGAAGGTCTAATGACACCACATTCACTGTTTGCCTCTGGTCAATTCTGCTAGGTACAAACATTAAAAAATTAACAAATTTGTTAAAACAGGGATTTCCTTTTCATAAATATGTCAGGACTGTGCTTAATTCTATGAATATTTTCTCAGCAGCCTGATACCACAAAAGAGGTATGCATTTTCCCTATTGCTACCATCAGCTAACTAGTGTGCAGCTTTCCATTTTCTCCCTTCCTCCTTAAAAAAGCTGGGTTACAATTGCTACCTTGTAATATCCGGGAACCATTGAAAAGCTTATGGAACTTTGGAAAATGACAACCAGTGCATCTACTTTTGCTAAAGCTAACACCTTCTAAAAATTGGATGCAATGCAAATACTAGGGATTTATCGTCTTTTAGTTTCATGAATTAATCCAATAATTTTTTTTTAAATGCAAATTTCCTTCAGTTCCTAGAACTGATGATCTCTACTATTTTGAGACTGTGTTTGAATTTGTTTAATTTCTCCAGTGTTTCCCTCTTCCAAGATGATTTTCCTGCAAGGGACAACATTAATTTTTTTGTTATCCTTTTTGTTTTAGAAAGAATAAACTATCCTTGGAAGCTTTTATAACCTGTTTTGTGTTGCAATTTATTCTCGTATTCTACTTTCTTTTAATATCCTGTAAAGAGCCATGTAATAATAATCAATTAAAGATTTAAAAATTTTATTTACAGCGTGGCAACAGGCCCTTTCGGTCCAAAGAGTCCGTGCCACCCATTTTAAACCCATATTAACCTACCCGTACGTCTTTGAAATGTGGGAGGAAACCACAGCACCCAGAAGAAACCCACGCAGGCACAGGAGAACGTACAAACTCCTTACAGACAATGATGGGAATCGAACCCCCATCACTGGCGCGGTAATAGCATCGCGCTAACTGCAATGCTATCGTGCCACCCTCATCAGATCAGCACTTTTTTGCAAAACAAAAACTGCAGATGTTGAAAATCTGCAATGAAAACAGAAAATGCTAGAAAATCTCAATCTAGCAATCAGCATCTGTGAAATAGAGTTAACTTTTCAGGTCAGTGATCACATCAGCACAGTTGGTAAGGACAGAAAAAAAGACAGTAAAGTCTATATTTCCTTTGCCGACCTGAACTGTAAATAGGTTCTGACCATTTAACTTTAAAATTAAAAACACTTCCATCAACAGGAATATGAAACGTTGTTTGTGTCACTTTGTTTATTTTATGCCATCCATACTGGAGCTTTCTGTGGTCACCAGCTGGTGCTCATCTTTTAAGGCAGCAGAGCCCCAGTGAAACAGTCATTTCCCCCCCACCCCCCAATGTGCTCCAAATATTTAATTCAGTTAATGCTTATCACTCAATATAACTCAAATAATCATTATTTGAGCAAATCAATGGAAAGCCTTTTAGAAACACTGGACTAGGTCAAACTTGATTCAGCTGCCACCTCTATTCTTGTCCACTTGCCAAGTAGCTCTAGACAACCTGCTGAACTCACTGCCACAGCTGAGTCTCAAGGCAAAGCAGCCAGTGAGCACCAGCTTAACCTCAGCTAACGAATCTTGAGGACTTGTCCTTGGAGAAGTGAAAGCCTTTTGACAGCTCACTGGCTTTGAATACTTATTAAAAATGTCTCTGATAATCTTGAACATTTGGAAACAATTCAAACAGATATAAAAAATGAAAATTGAAATAATACATTTGCTTTAAAACCGAAATATTAATCAAATACTAATAAAGTAAAATTTGAAAAGAAACAAACTACCTACTTTGAATCAAGGTCAGCAACCTGATTCACATGAATTGAAGGCCCCTCCCAATGTCAGGCATCCCTGATTCTCAGCTGAGAAGCTAGAGGCAAATTGTATTTGGTACCTCAGCTCAGGATGTTTATGTTCTAACCCTACTCACATTGCTGAGTCCAGCAACAGAGCTGGAGGGTCATGTGTGCTGATATTTGACTCATTTCTAATAATCCTCTGAGAGTAGATTAAACTTAGATGTCCAAGATCAAGATTGGTTGAGATTGAGTAATAGGGAGATGGCAGCCCCAGTGGGAGGTTTAATGATTGAGGGGACACATTTAACACCTTGGGCAATAAATGCAAGTGAGATAGGAGGAGAGTTTTCGTATTTGCCTTTCGGGGCTGTGCAAACAGAATCAGAAAGGAAATGAATCTCCATCTGAGAGAATAATCTTGAGATATGGGAAAAGAATTTAAGAATGAAACTGATAGGATTGTTTCGGAAGGCACTGGCATTGATTAATGGGCCAAATACTCACCTTGTGTCATACCAATTCTGCATTTGCTCCTCAAAAGATGATGCCAAAAAAGGTATGATGCTAAACAATTATTAGTGTGTCATGGTGATGAAATCTTGCAAATGGCGTGACAATGTTAGCATTCAAAATATCTCCTCACCGGTCAAAAACACAACCTGTGCAAAAATCACTAGGAAACTAAGACTGGTTTACAGTAAACATCACACTGTGTTGTATAGCACTGCGCAAAAAGGTCATCAAAACAGAACAGTTTCCATCCCAAGTGTACGAAAGCCAACTCAGAAATTAGCTTAAGAAAAAAACCTTTGAGTTCTTGTTTTTCTTTGAATTTTTTTCCCCTTCTAGTTTATTTTGGAGTTATTTCTGGTAATAGTATGTACCAAAACATGGCAGGTTACATGAAGCCTTGATTTGTTATATTGTCAGTTTTGAGGAATCATCAGGCCACAACACAAACTTTCTAAGTTCCAGCTTCTCCTATTTATTGCATTTGCTTTTGGTATTGAGGACATCACTCAAACTCTGCTACTATTAAGTGAGCAAAATAATTTAACCTTCAATCCTCTTTTCATATTGAGAATAACATAATTAACAAAATGGAAAAGTAAAGGAACACCTGGCTTGGAGGAATTACTTTGTGTGTTTAGAGAATGATAAATTTATACCAAAAAAGTGGAGGAATTAACGTCAAAACAGATGGTAAAATAGAAAAAGTTAATATGAAAAAACACCATCTTTTTGTTACAATACACCACTGTCAATGACCTTGAAGTTGATAGAATGTCAACAGCCATTGTTGCAACTGTACAATGAACAAAATGCTCGGGGGACAAATTCTGGAAAAGAACATTCATTAAGTGGCAAGCACCAGTGAGAGAACATACAGAATGACTGGAGTGATCTAACTAAGGTCAGCAATCATTTTCAGACTAAAAGTCTTCAAAAATACAAATGAAAACTAGCCTCTGAGGAAATACAGACAAATGTTCCAATTAGTATCAATTCATTTCATAATAAATGAGACTAATTCAACTTCTGCCATAAGGAAGAGGTTTTCTTTTCACTGACTCCAATACCAATTTTCCCCAAACGGAGTCATGAGTCTCAGATGGGAATAATGCTGCTGGTCAGATTTTCTATGAAATGATTGATGGGTATGGAAGGCAAAGGAACCAATATATTCTTTTCAGGTCTAAAAAACATCTGAACCACTTTGTACCATACAAGTTTCAACAAATGACCTTTGTTCATTCAAGAACTCTGAAAAGAGCACAAGACATTTCATGTGTAATGTGGATAGCCAAGAACTGGCCGAAAGAGAAAAACTTATTTGCTATTTGCAGCACAAAGTGCTGCCCAAGGCAGTTCACTGAGAAAACAAAGAGTGCATTGGGGGTAAATCAATTTATAAAATGCTTAATGTTATTAGTATAGGGATTGAAAGGAGTTTCCAGCAATATATTGCTTTATAGAAAAAAGTATATTCTGTATTTCATGAGCACTACAGGATTCAGTGGATGAATGCAAGATAGTGGACAAGAAACGGTTATGATTTGATCAGACAAAATGAAGTCAAAGCCACAATGGGATTTAAAATATTTACCATATTCCAGGATACCGATTGCTGTCAGAAATGTTTCACTGATTACTTCTGTAAAGAAACTAAAGGAACAATACCTTACGATTTACTGGCACAGTCAATAAAAGACAATGAAAGGTGGGACAAGGACGAGAAGAAACCATTTAACATGATTACATCTCAGAAAAAAACATGAATAATTTGCAACTTATTCCACCTGCCCTTTCCTTCCCACCTGTATCCTTTGACACAGTTGGCACTGCCATCCTCTAATTTTACTTCTCCATCATTGTTCAGTTGTGCAGAACTCAAATAGCCTGATTCCATTCTTATCTATCCAGTCATAGGCAGAGAATCACAAGCAGTAGTTTCTCCTCCAGCTACTATGCCACAATCGTGATGTTCCTTAAATATCTGCACTTCCATTTGTTATTTGTGCACTGCCCTTGGCAATACCACCCAAAACCAGTTGGCTCCACATGAAAATCTGAACCACCTTTTTTGATTGCTCCGCTCTTTAAGTTGTCAAACTGGATAAACAGAAATTTCTCTTAATTAAACAGCGAGAAGACTAAAGCCAATGTTGTCATTCTCTAGCTTATGAATTCTGTCTCTCCCCTAGCTAATCACCTAGAAGTAAACCAGACCACATACCACCTTTCTCAGAAGTGCTATCTATCTATGATAATCACATTTGATATGAAAATGAACTTTCAGCCACATAGCTGGATAACCAGAAAGTCAACAAACTTCTACTTCTGTAACAATGCTGTGGTTCAGTTCACCTGCTGCTAAAACTTATCCATGCCTTTGTTACCTTTCAACTTGATTACTTCAACAAAATTTGCATCATCTTCTTTGTCCTAATATGGGCCCCATATTAAATTTTATCAAACCATGTCTACCTAACACCCATATTTGTTGATAATCAATGGCTCCCTGTTATACAATAGCCTGCATGTTAAAATTTTCATTCCTGTTTGCAAATTTATCTATGGCTTAAACAGAACAAAAAGACTGCTGGAGGAACTCAAATGGGTTGAGAAGGGTAGGGGGTGGTGGGGGGGGGGGAAGAAGAAAGGAATTGTTGACTTGCTGAGTCAACACTCTGATCAGGACTGACTGACTATGACTATCTATCTCCCCATCTTCAACTCTGCAACTGATTTCTCGGCTCTTCCAACTTTGGCTCTCAAGCTTCTCAGTATATCGTCACCCCACCATTATTGTCTTACACTCCTTAAGTCTCGCCCCTCACTGCAATCTCTTTCCTCTGATAAGATGCTCTTTACATAAAAAATCTTCCAACTGACCAAACTTTTACAATCTGACCTTAAAATCTTCGACATAGCTCATCAACTAGTTGGATAAAATTCCTGTTTGGGATGCTTTTCCATATTAAAAAGGACTAAATAATAATAAACAAGCAAGATGGAGATCTTTTGGAAAATGCCAAGTAAGGCAAGAAGCAGCACTAGGGTTACCCGAAGGATGCTTCAAGTCGACAGCCAAGTAGTAATGATGAGCAGGAATATACTACCCAAGAACACAAGTGAAAAAATGCCTGGGTGACTGGAAGGGAAAGAGAAAAGTGAGAAAGGCTTCAGGAAGAAAATTTTGTGACTGCAGCAGAGAGATAATACTGGGAGTGAGCATATTGAGAAATGGCTGATTATGATGAAATGTGCATTGAAACAACATACCAATTCTCAGCATCAAGGTTCATACACAGCTGGACAACAATTAACAAATAAGCAATTTCAAAGCACAGTCAGCATGTCACTATTTTATATGAAAATAAGATGACTGAAAAGTAAATCAATGGGAAAACATACAGGAAGTTTGAGGAAAATGGCTTACCATACATGTTCAGATTTTTTCCAAAGGGACTTTCACTCAAATTTGAACAGGTGCAAAAATTATAATTCTGAAAGTGTATTTAGTTGCTTGAAATTGAAGTTATCATATTGAACATTCCACGTTAATTCTGAACTACAGGTAGGAATTACCCACTTGATCACAGAATAACACAGCACTCAGCAGGGCACCTGGCACATTCACTCTGTAGTGATAAACAATTTTGGTGGACACCCCAATCACAAGTGAGTTCAGCCTAAATATTAGTTACAGGAACACTAGGCGTCAATATTTTCTGGAGTGGGAAAATTAAGCAATGGCTCTTATTCAACATACAACAAACCCTGCAGGTCTCCATGTACAAAATTATGCAGTTAAACCAAAACCAGATTAGCTAAAATTAGTGCACTTGCGTTCATTACTTCCTGAAGTTTCTTGAATTTGGTACTTGGGAATTATACATAAGATACACAGTCACTTAAGTTAGAAAGTAATTAACAACACAATAACCTTAGATCTATAATTAGTAGAGAGTCATTCCCTTCAGGGGACAAGGGTGAGGTGACAGTAAAGGGAAGAAATATTAATTTGATATTTTTGTACCTACAACCATTGTTGAACAGATTCATCTGGAATGATGAATTTTAGCATACAAAAGAGATTGGAAAATGATGAGAACCACTCAAGAAAGTGCACTCGAGATATATCAGATTTGATTTTGACCTTGAGTAGTGGAGTAAGATTGAGGAGTCATATTTCTTAGAGTTGTTGTAGTCTGTGAGTGGGAATGCAAGACCAAAAGGTTCAGGTAGTAATTTTTACCACAAATATTCCCAGCAATATCGAGTGGATATATTTAACTCTTACGCTGTGGCATCATCCACAATACAAACTCCATCCTTACCTGATCATTCTTTCCAAGTTCCAACTCCACAAGTGCAACTGGTGTGTTAATTTGATCCAGGTGTCTGGACTGAGTCTTCAAGTCTACTCTCCAACTGAAATTTCTCAAGCAGTTTTCCCATTTGCTCTGATTAATAAGGCATTCATGAATTTTAACTTTATGACTTTTCCAGAATTTGGTTAAAACTAAAGCCTGCTCTGGTGTAATTCCTTTTTGTTTCTTGGTCTGTGCTGTTAGGAAGGCTTCCAGTTGGTTGAAGTCCATGTCTGCAGATGTTATAGACTGTTGAAATAAAAACTCATATTAGACCAGTAGTTTCACTCATCCAATGTCAAAAGCTTTTATTTAAGATCTTAAACTCTTACCACACAAGACTGCCAACAAGCACCTCAAGATGATTAGATTTTTGCCATCATTCCACTGTGTCACCAGTCAAGTTTAATGTAATTTTAAGCACTTCTTTACAAAAGAACGTTATAATAGAAGCAAGAATAGGCCTTTCACTTCTTCGTGCCTGCTCTGTCTTTCATTTAGATCATGACTGATCTTATCTCAGCATAATTTTCAAGCACCACCCTCATATTCCTTGAGCACTATCTTCCTATTCCTTTATTCCATGAATATTCATAAACCCATCTATCTGTTCTGAATGAACACAACAACTGAGCTTCTAATACCATCCCAGATAGGGAATTCTGAAGTTCAACACCCTCAGAGTCAAGAGGGTCCCCTCACCTCAGTCCAAAAAGACTACACCTTATTCTCAAAGTGTGCCTCCTGGTTTTAGACTCCTCAGTTAAGGGATACATCCTCCTCAACCTTGCAAGTCCTTGAAGTTGGTACATTTCAAAGAGATCCCCTCTCATTGTTCAAAACATACAGTACAAGTCTTCTCAGTTTCTCCTCCTACACTGAACCTACCATCTGTAGAACCAGTCTTACATTACAAATCTTCACTGCATTCACTCCATGCCAAGTACAACCTTTCTTAGTTAAGGAAACCAAAATT
>JARFYF010000063.1:91423103-91434546 GCA_030265395.1 Rhina ancylostomus
CTCACCAGTGCCTCTTCGTCCTCAGGAGGCTAAAGAAATTTAGCCTATCCCCTTTGACCTTCAGCAATTTTAATCAATGCACCATAGAAAAGCATCCTATCTGGATGCATCACAGCTTGGTATGGCAACCATTCTGCCTGTGACCACAGGAAACTGCAGAGAGTTGTAGACACAGCTCAGCATATTACAGAAACCAGCTTCCCCTCCGTGAATTCTGTCTACACACTCATTACCTCAGTAAAGCAGCCAGCATAATCAAAGACCCCACCCACCCTGGACATTCTCTTTTCTCCCCTCTTCTATTGGACAGAAGATACAAAAGCCTGAAAGCACGTACCGACAGGCTCAAGGACAGTTTCTAGTTATAGGCCTATTGAATGGTTCCTTCGTACAATAAGATGGATTCTTGACTTCACAATCTATCTCGTTATGACCTTGCACCTTGTCTACCTCCGCTGCACTTTCTCTGTAATTATAACAGTTTATTCTGTATTCTGTTATTGTTTTACCTTGCACTACTTCAGTGTACTGTTTTAATGATCAGTATGCAAGACAAGGTTTTCACTGTACCTTGTTACATGTGACGATAATAAACAAATAAAAATTTAGAGGAACTTCTTTTTCTCATCAGCCAGTGTCCAGCTAATGCACTCGCCAAAAGTCATTGGGTATTTTCTTTATTCCTTTATTCCTCTTCTGAATTACTGACATTGTCTTTGTTTGGCCATATTGAAAAGACCAGGGATTGAAGCACAAGATATGGGGGTGGTTCTGTAAAATGCATCTATCCATGATTTCCAGTGTCCTCTGTACTATATTGTTTTTAAAAACTCTCTTCTTATCACAATATTTCTAAGTTCCTCTTCATTTTATTCTGCAGATGGAAAATCAGATCGTTGTCTCTGACTATGCTCAGATGGACCGTGTTTTACGTGAAGAAAGAGCCTACATTTTGAACTTGGTGAAGCAGATTAAAAAAGCTGGATGCAATGTTCTGCTGATACAAAAGTCAATTTTGAGGTAATCTTTTCAACTAGTATCTGTTTTTTTTTAAAGAAGAGATTCTCAGATCATTTGTGGTCTCACCAGCACCTTGTAGTGCAGCCTCACCAGCATCCTATACAACCACACCATGACCTCCCAACTTCAAAACAAAATGCAATACCTCGCACTTATCAGAATTAAATTCTGTTTGCTGTTCCTCGGCCCACTTACTCAACTGACCAAGATCCACCTGTAATTTTTATTAACCTTCATTTGTCCCACCATACCACCTATTTTAGTGTTATCTGCAAACTTATTAACCATGCCCTGTACATTCTTAAACAAATCATTGATATAGATGACAAACAACAGTGGGCCCAGCACCAACCCCTGAGGCACACCACTAGTCACAGGCCTCCAGTCTGAGAAACAACCTTCCACCATCACCCTCTGCCTTCTACCACCAAGCCAATTGCGTATCCAATTAGCCTGCTCTCCTTTGGATTCTATATGACCTAACCTTCCAGAGCAGTCTACCAGGTGGAACCTTATCAAAGGCCTTAGTGAAGTCCATGTAACCCTGCCCTCATCAGCTTTCTTGGTCACATCATCAAAAAACTCAATCAAGTTCATAAGACGTGATCTCCCATGCATAAAGTCATGCTGACTGCCCCCAAATCAACCCCTGTCTTTCCAGACGTACGTATATCTGATCTCTCAGAATCCTCTCCAGTAACTTACCTGCCGCAGATGTTACACTTGCTGGTCTATAGTTCCCAAGTTTTTCTTTGCCAATCTCCTTAAATAAAGGCGCAACATTTGCTACTCTCCAGTCTCCTGGCACCTCACCCGTGGCTAACAATGATGCAAACACCTCAGCCAAGGCTGCCACAATTTCCTCTCTGGCCTCCCACAGTATTCCTGAATATACATGGTCAGGCCCTGGAGATTTGTCTACCTTCATACCTTTTGAAGACATCTAGCACCTCCTCTACTTCAATGTGGACTATACCCAAGACCTCCCTATTTACTTTTCCTAGTTCCAAAGTCTTCACTTCTTTTTCCATGGTTAAAAGTAGGAGAAATGCTCATCAAGAATCTTGCCCACCTCCTGCGGCTCCACACAAAGGTGTCCTGTTTGGTTTTTGAGGGACCCTTTCTCTAGTTACTCTTTTTCCCTTAATATACTTGTAAAATCTCGTTGGATTTTCCTTAATCTTCTCTGCCAAAGCTATCTTGTACCCCCTTTTTGCCCTCCTGATTTCCTTCTTCAGTACTTGCCCGAGTTAAATTCTATCTGCCATTCCTTTGACCACTTCCCCAGTTCATCCAGATCCCCTTGTCATCTTAGATGGCTGCCTTTACTATCCACTACACCACCAACTTTGGTGTCATCCACAAACTTACTAACTGTGTTAACTGTCATTCAAATCGTTAATATAGGTGATAACCAACTGTGTATCCAGCACCAATTCTAGTGGCAAACCAATAATGACAGGCCTCCAATCTCAATAACAACCCTCCACTACCACCCTTTTGTCTCTTTCCATCAACCCAATTTTGTATCCAAATGACTAGCTCACCCTGGATCCCATGTGATCTAACCATCCAGACTAGCCTACCATGCAAGACCTTGTCAAAGGCCTTGCTAAAATCTCTGTGACAATGTCAAAAGCCTTGCCCTTGTTATTCTTTATTACTTCTTCAAGAAACTCAACTTGTGAGGCACAGTTTTCCACACTCTAAACCATGTTGACTATCCCTTATCAATCCTTCCCTTTCCAAATACTGGTAAATCCTTTATCTCAAATCCCCTCCAGCAGCTTTGCTACCACTGGTGTTCAGCTCACCAGCCTGTAGTTCCCTGGTTTGTCCTTGCAGCCCTTACTAATAAAGGCACAGCATTAGCCACCCTCTCGTCGTCAGGTCCCTCACTTGTGGCTAAAGATGATGCAAATATCTCTGCTGGGGCTCCTACAGTTTCTTCTGTAGGTTCCCATAACATTCTTGAATAATTAGGACCCTGACTGCTCACCTTTTCTGAAACTTGCATTATAAACTTGCAAGGAAAATTCTTGTAAATGTGATAAATTTCAATCTTGCTCCCAGTTGGGGCAAGTCTAAAGTGCACACAGTTTATAAATTTAGGGTAATGTTCAAACAACAGGGATTGCTAAAGGAAAAAATATTTGCATCAAGTAACCTGTGCTGCACTTCATTGGGAAGTGTTCCACATTGATGCTTTTTGTCAAAGAGTTATTTTCTCTCTCACCAATGAGGTCTTTCAAATTCTTAAAGTGCAAAAGAAGGATTGTTTTATAATTTTTGCACTGATTTTATAACTCTTACATCTGTACATTATAACAGCTTGTGAATTTTTTGTTCCTGTATGGTTGACGGGATTAATATTATAAATGCTTTTTACAGGGATGCACTGAGTGACTTGGCCCTCCATTTCCTCAACAAGATGAAGATTATGGTAATTAAGGACATTGAGCGAGAGGACATTGAGTTCATCTGTAAGGTACAAGGGAGTTATTAAATAATTGTGGAAGTACAGCTTGGATTTAATTTCCAAATAAATATTCTGTCAGTTTTTAATTTCTTTTTGTATGTTTTTTTTATTGAAAATTCATTAAGTATTTCCTTTGCAGACTTTAGGCATAAAGCCAGTTGCTCATTTTGAGCATTTCACACCAGACATGTTGGGTACTGCAGAATTTGCAGAAGAAGTCACTTTGAATGGTTCTGGCATATTAGTCAAGGTAATCATGAACATATTTCAAAGACAGCAGCAAAGTTATTCAATTAAACTGTGCCAAAGCTTAAACATCAGATGTAATTGTATTTGCTCTAATGATCCTAAAATAATGAGCTCTTTTGTCTTTTAGATTACTGGTTGTGCCAATCCAGGAAAAACAGTATCCATTGTGGTTCGAGGGTCCAATAAATTGGTCATGGAAGAGGCAGAGCGTTCCATTCATGATGCTCTATGTGTTATTCGCTGCTTGGTAAAGAAAAGGTAATTTTCCTTTAGTCTTGTATTATGATGAGCATTAACTGGGAGTTGTTCAACAAAAGGAAGACTTCCATTGAACATTCATAACAGGAAGTACTTAAAATTCAGGGCGAGATTTTAGAAATGTGCTTTCCAAATGGCTATTAACAAATTGGCCAGCATGGGTAGTTAATTAATGCATTATTTTAATTCATTAACTGCATATGGATTTTTTTGTTGATCTGGATGCTACTTTTCACAATGCTGGTTCAGAAATTTATCTTATCTCAAAAACATTTGATCTCTGGCTACCTTTTGTTCTAGTGCAAGCAACACCTATCAAAGTGTTCAGCGATAGAGAGTGCATTTGCTTTGACATTGTTAGTGTCCATGCCTGTGGGAATTCTGCAATTAATTTCTCAGGAGAATTCTAAACTGATACTTGGTGATGTTGAAAGACACTGGGTTTGAGAGAATGAAGCTGTGGCCTGCCCACTGAAACCCATTGCTTCATAAACTTAATATTAAAATTGACACCACTAAGGATCCTGTTTGATATAACGTAAAGGAAGAAAAAGTGTGGTACCACAGCCAGAATCAAGCATCTCACTGGTCCAGGTGAACATAATGTTGGGATGAGCAGAGTATAAAAAGAAAATAATTGCCAGTTTCAGAAAATGTAACTTTTTTTTAACAGAGCTTTGATTGCTGGAGGTGGAGCTCCTGAGATTGAGCTGGCATTGCGTTTGACTGAATACTCTCGAACGCTCAGTGGTATGGAGGCGTATTGTGTGAGGGCATTTGCTGATGCCTTGGAAGTTATCCCTTCAACTTTGGCTGAAAATGCAGGTCTTAATCCTATTTCTACTGTGACAGAGCTAAGAAATAGACATGCACAGGGGGAAAAGACTGCAGGAATTAACGTGAGAAAGGTGAAATTTTCATTACTTCTGTCTTTGTAATGGTACATGTAAAGGAAAATGTTTTGCATTAATATATCTGTGAGTTGTTTCTCATTCAGCAATTTGTTTCTTCAGGGTGGTATTTCTAACATTTTGGAGGAGCTGGTTGTTCAACCTCTGCTGGTCTCCCTCAGTGCCCTGACCTTAGCAACAGAAACAGTTCGCAGTATCCTGAAGATTGATGATGTGGTAATTTTCATAACTAAATTCAATTGGAGAAATGGGGGGAGGAATTTTGTTCACCATTTACAGTGCTCCAAAGGGTTAATTTTCTTAAACATAATGTAAGCGGAAAAATTATCATTATGGGCTGATTGTGGGCTTTTTTTGTTGATGTTGCATATGAGTGTGCACATAACTCGTACTGCTCAAAGCTTGTATTTCTATTGAGTTTCAAGACCAAAAATAAAGCAAGAAACACTGCATGTATAAATTTAACAAATGCAACTAACTAAATTGGGCTACATTTTTCTTTATAGGTGAATGCACGATAAGTTCAGCAAAGTGTTCAGCTGAAGTGAGAGAGATGTCGAATTCCTTGCAGGTTCACCTGTTTTGTCAACCAAACCTTGAGACAAAACATCCTTTCTCATGTTCTACAAACAAGTCACTGTGTAGATTTGCCACATCTGTTTTTTCTCCAACTGCAGAACTGCTATTAATAAAATGTTGGGAGTTTGAAATTTATTTCGGTTTTGTTTCATAGTTGGATCATGGTTTTGTATCATGGTTTTGAGATGCAATTAAGCATGTAGCACTGTTCCATTTTTTAAAAATGGATATCAGTAGCTTTGTAGCAAATTAATATGTTGATAGTCTCTCAAGTATTAATGCCTGACATGAAATTTGTCCAGACATAGTTAAATTTTCAGTTAAAGCCAAATTGAGTAAAATGATGACCACTAGGAAAGCCGTATCCTCGAATCTCCTGATACGCTTTAGATTTAACTTTAGTGCAAGATTCATGACTTTGCAAAATAATGCTTAAAACATTTCACACAGTTAGCAGAATTCCATATGTTGCCTGTACATCAGATATCATTCAATTCCGACCCAAGGTATATATTTTTTGGCAAGAGTTTGTCTAGTATTTTGAATGTACTGTTCAGTAATGGTAATTTTGTTAATTTCAGCTATTTCTTTAAAAAAAATTGCTTCACTGAGTCATGTCTGCTAATACTTTTGCTGACTCATAACTTGCATTTTTAGGATATCTGTTAGTAAATATATGACATTTTAGAGAGGGTAGATAACAAAAGGATAAATTGTACAACATCACAAATGAAACTCTGTTAATGGCCAATACCTGATATTTTCATAAACATGGGGAGAAAATCGAAATAAGAGGAGTTGACCTTAGAATAGTAAGGATCAAGGTTGACTACATAACAGCTTGTGTCAGGACTGGAGAGAGAGGGTGGATGTAAAATGATTTCAAATTTAATGTTGCAGAGCCAGCAATGACAGGATTTGAGCTGAGGTTGGAACAATGGAAGTGAAATGGCAAAAAAAAAGTTAAATTTGAAGTGACAGGAGCTTGTAGAAGAATTTTGACATTGGCAGCTGAGTTTTGGTACAGCATCTTATCTGAAGGTTGAAGCTGATGAGATGAAAAGGAGTTAATGTCAAGATTGTTGACAGTTTCTCTGCGCTGAAGTCCCAGCAAGCAATTTGCTGGTGGAGGCCAATGGAAATCAGAGTGGAATCAAAAATGACAGGTAATTTGGCTTCTGCAGTAACTTGTTGATTAGTCAATCAAAAAAAGCTAGCTGAGAAAATTGGAAAGTTAGAGCTGGGTATTACCAGCCTATTACTGGGTCATACCTGTGGAATCTGGCCTTATCTGTGATGTCACTGAGGGTCAGCAGCAGATGAAAAGAAACAGTATATACTATGAAGAAGTCAGTCATCTGACTTTAATAGCAGGGGCCAAACCATTGCTCATTGCCTTTTCTGATTCTAGGGTTTTGTACTCAAATGTTTAATGTTTCCTGGAGAGTTCAAAGCTCAAGCTCCTTGCTTCAAGTCAAATTTCTGATTTTTGTGTGCTTTTGGAAAAATTGTAATTGGGCCAAGTTCTTCCATATTGGGAATGATGCAGCTAATGTAGCTGCTGCCTCACAACTTGAGTGATCTGGGTTCAGTCTTGACCCCCTGTGGTGTCTGTATTTTCTCCAAGTGACGACATGGATTTTCTCTGGGTACTCTGGTTTCTTCCCACACCTCAAGGTTGTTCGGTTAATTGAACAATGTAAATTGCCCTGACGGCGGGGGGTGTAGTTGGTGGGAATGTGGGGAGAATAAAATGGGATTTTTGTAAATGAGTGCTTGATCTTTGCAGACGATGTGCCAAAGAGCCTGGTTTCATGCTGTATGACTAAAGAATTAGATTTGTGCTCCAGTATTCCTGGTTCAATTAAATTGTGTGTGAGAAGCATGAGGGAGCACAATTATGAAAGTGCAACTCATTTTTTTCAGTTAGTGTATTTTTGAATTGGTATCTAAACTGTATAACTTGAGCACAGCACATTTGTTAACACAGCAAACATTTGTTCTCATTCCTCTCGGGCAGTCCCTGGGGATTTCACTCCCGTTCTTTGGGTCCAGGGGTAACTGAAAGGCCTATGTGAAATCAGCATATTGTCAGATATGGGTAGGTTTTTTTAACTAAGCTTCAGCAAGTTCCTGATAAGGGAACTCTGTCACTGCCTTCCTGGATACTCTATTTTGAGCAGTTCTGGATCAGGTGTTCCCATACATCGGTGGGACTTGAAAATCTTCAAGGGAACATACATGAATTATTTTTATCCTGGTAATTGTGGTGAAGCTCGGAGTTGACTGCCTACTTTGGGAGTCGCTTGTTCTTGGATAAGCAAACAAACTGACCAGATGCATAATTAGAGAATTGAGGGTGGAGAAATTCTGGTTTGCTTATCCTGTCAGTGGATTTGGAGGCGTTCGTTGAAGTGTAGGTGACAACTAGTTTTGAGTTGCATGCTGTTGGATTGTCAATGCTCAAGTGCACAGGAGAATTGGGATCACGACAGTAAGTTTAATGCTTGATGTCTGGGTGATCAAAACACCTTTCCTCAGACAGTCAAAAGCTTATTAAAGCAAATGCATGGTGTTTTTGATTGAAAACTCCACACTTCAAGGGAAAAGATGCGGATAATTCTGTTTCCTCTTGTGCCCGAGACCCATAAGTTGGAAAAGTCACGGCAGCTGAAAAACAAATCACTCAAGATGTTTTCCCTGCTGAAAATTAGAGGGGAATTCGGAAACATTGAGACACTTATGCTGCATTTGGAAAGAGCACTTATGCTGAATCACTGAATTCCACCCAGCTGAAGGCATCATGGATACGATTTAAACCGTATAAAAATTCTGAAGAATATTAACAACATCCTGCATAGTTTTTGTTCCCTCGTCAGAAACCAATCTTCATGGCTGGGACTTTGAGCAGTGCATAGTGCTGTGGAGCAAGCCAGTCGCTTTACCAGCAGGGGTTCCTGAGGTTTTTTTGAGTTTGGGATTAGATTTATAAAATGTCAAACTAAAATAAAACAATGCCAAAATAAAACACGATAAGCATGGTGTATAGAGAACGACTGGTTTAGAATTGTTTAATTGTCTTAATCGTTTTATTTACAACTCTTGAGATTATTAGTTTAGCTTTAAGAGTATGCAACGTGCAGTGCGTGGTTGCTGTGGGTTTGAACTCTGCTGTGACCTGTTGGGGGCGGTGCGACTTCTATCCGATGCAATAAAAGCAGTGACTTCTGCGCTTAACCGAGCAGGAGGACAACAGCTGGAGTTCCTGGACCGGTGGAGCAATGTTTGGGGCGGAGATTCTGTATCGCGCTGGGGTCTCTTCACTCAGGCACCAAGATTAAGTTGGTTACTATAATTCCACCGAATGGCGTGCCGGATCCTGCAGCTGCAGCGCCGGGCCGCGCTGAAGAGACCCGACTTGGAAGCGGCCGCCACCGCTTTGCTGGTTCGGTGTTGCTGGTGCGCGGGGCGCGCAGCCCGGGGATCCTGGCCTGACCCCAGCGGCCGTGACCATGGTAACCGCGGCCTCGCCGTGCTTCGCCGCAGCTTTAGCGCCGGGTCTCCGCCGTCGGCAACCAAGCATCGGCCGCCGCTCCTGACCAGTGCCGAGGCCGTGCCCGGCCGGCGGCAGCAGCAGGACGTGGGCCGGGAGACTGAGCGGCACCAAGCCGGCGCTGGACCTGCAGCCGCGGATGTCAGGAGGTTGCTGGCTCTAGCCTACCCGCAGCGGTGGCCGCTTGCAGGTAAGACCGGGTGCCCTGCCCCCAGAGGAAGGGAAGAGCGGCCAAGTTCCTTCAGAGCAGGGCCGGGAGGTCGGGCCGTGGTACCGGTCTCTCCGGATGAGGAAGGAGTGAGGGCAGGAGCGCAGGCTCCGGGCCGCCGAGTCACTCTGCCCGCCGGCGCCGCAGAGGGTTTGACCACAGTCCTGAGTTGCGGGTGATTTGGGGCGGGTGGGACTAATCAGGACGAAGTGCATCTCCCAATTTCCCCCAAAGTCGCCGATACTCATACCCAGGACATCCTCATTCCAATCATCTCTCCCATTATCTCTCATTCTCAGCAAGCCACGCCTCATATTTAAAATTTCTCTTCACGCCTCAAATCCACTCTCTAAAGGCTGCCTTTTCTTGTCCCTAATTCCACTTTCCCATTCCGCCAATGTAATAAAAGCCCCTGTGTATCATCCTTTGCAATAACTGTTTCTAGCTGCTCGATTTTATTTACTTGTACCCTGAGAATCTCTAGCAATAGTTTTCCTTACGAGTCGAACACTGTGGCCTCTATATTTTTCCCACCATTCTCACTATCACCACCTGTTTTTCAAAGATCTGCCCCTGCCTAAACTGCTCATAACCTCTTCCTAAACCTTAACTCGATTAGTTTCTTATAAATTTCTATTTCCAAATCCAGGTTGATTAGTTTTTGTCCAAATTACAGTTACTACCACTATTATGTATTTTAATATCTTGCTCTCGCACTCTCTGCCCTCCACCTTCAAGAGCTGTAACAACTGTGGCCTCTGGGTTAAATCTGCTTCTTCACTTGTAGTCATGTCAACAGCTTCTCATTCCTACATTTGTAATTTCTTCCATAAATCCGTGTGCCTCATTTATCAATGTAACCTGATATTATTTAGTTGTTTGGGAATCCCTCACATTTTCTTTGCTTTGTGATCAGTTTTGTTCCAATTGCACCTCTCTGAAATTCACTATTGTGATTTTTTTTAACATCAAAGCCAGTCTAGGAATCCTATTTGCTTAAGTTTATTCTGCTATTTAAACTGTTGAGGGCTGATAAACTTGCTGTTTTCCATTTCTATTTTATTTCCCTCTTTGCCTCAGAAAAGTGGTTAACTGGGGAGCAATGGTCAAGAGGCCAGAATTGACTATTTTTTGGCTAAATTTACTGTGTTTCTCCAGCAAACTTCTTTCTTGAAGCAGTGAAGATGTTGGCATCAAGTTGGGAAGAAATAGGGCAAAGAGTGACTTGTCTTAAATGTAGATTAAGATATAGTTCCATTAATTCAAATGTTGGTCATGAACTTGAGATCACGTTAAATGGGGAAAATTATAGAATAATGTTTTTTTATGAAAGGTTAATTATTTCTCTGAAACAGATTTGAAACATTTTACTGTTTTTCTTTTATGATGCCTGTTTTAACCAAATACTTGAGGCATTTTTGATTTAACTTTTTTTTTCTAAGCAGCACGTTAAAACAGTTGTGTGAATTGTAAGCTATCCCACTGCTTTCAGCAAAGACTGATATTAATTTCCAGTGATGTGCTTCAGCTGCAGTTAGTTCAAAAATGTCATGTGGCAGTGTGATAAGGGGGCTTCAAACCCCATCATATCTCTCTCTAATGTTATTTATCTTTGCGAGATCCTCCACCCTCGCTCTGTAAGTTCCTGCCCAACTCAGAGCAGATATGCCAAATCCAGGCAATGTAGTTTTCTGGACTTAGCAAAAATGGTATGTGGAATCCAGAGAGGGATATGAGAAAAAAGTGTTTTCAACTTAAAAAAAAATCCACTATATAGCCTGAGCATTTTGTTGTGGAGGCCTGGATGGTACAGTAAAACTCCAATAATCTACTATCTGACAATTCAGAAATCCCAATGGATTGGCATCTGATTCACTAGGTGATGTTTGCCATGCCTCCTTTCAACTCTCCTGGGGCCCATCTTCTGCATCCCTTTCCACTCATCCACTGGTTCACTCATTGAGGCACCAGTTCCTATACTCCCTTTCCACTCACTGGGGCCTTGGTTCCTTTCTTCTCTTTAAACTTGGTCAGTTCAGTAGAAAATGTATTATAATACTAAGCAGCATCTAAAATAAGTGATTTCAAGTGTGTTGGGGTAGTCCAGAAAATGTGTCAGTCAAATACTAACAAAGTCCTGATCATGCTGGATTATCAGAGTTTTACTGCACTTTGGTTTCAAAATC